>RXON01002484.1:0-36593 GCA_009667805.1 Leptobrachium leishanense
TAATGTCTTACTTACCCTAACGCTAATTAAAGATTGCGCTCCCCATTTTAAGTATAGGATGCACAAAGTACAGTAAGCTCGAGGAAGCAAGTGCAATCACTGATGCACAAATGGATTTTTAACGAATTTAGCGTCACGAAGGTAATATGGGGGACATGCGTTAAAGTCAATTATCCTAGCGCTAAGTAAATAGGAACATGAAAAATTTAGTGACCACTCCCAATAATAAAATAATACGTATCTGCTAGGCTTCGTACAACAGCACTGTCCCCTCAATGCCAACAGGATGTATAAAGGAAAGAGAATTGTGAAGCATAATCTGCAAGACAAATCAATACACACATAGTGCAGACTGCAGATACAACATTTAATCAATTATGCCCCCGCTGGATTGGCACTCACAAGATAAATAACTTAATCAGGCACATAGCAGGTACTTGGTTACCCTCTCCTGATAGATTGTGTTGCCTCCTGAACTCCGGACCATCAGAATAACGCCAAGGAATTCCTCCAGGCTTGTTTGGTCAGTCAGTGGAACAGGAATCAGGAATCAGGCTCATTGAAAGAAAATCAGACCAGCAGTGGCTCCAATAAAAAATAATTTAATTAAAATAACATGAATAAGAAAGTTGGAACACCATCCAACGCGTTTCGTCTCTGCTACACGCAAGACTTCATCAGGGATATGGTGTTCTTTCAGAATAACGCAGTTTATATAGCCAAACAATCATGAAAAAAGGAGGGGATACAGCTGACACACATAATTGATTAATTGTCCACATAAGTCCCACTTAGTGAATTTCAATGCATCCCACACTGGAGCGCACATCCATATTTGTAGTTTTTTCCCATTTGTAGTTTTTTTCACTCATCCTCTTCCCTTTGTTCCTGATGTGACTGGAAGTGACGAATCGTGGGAAATTAACCAGCCTCCAGCATCCACCATCTTGTGAAGGTCATCCGCCATCTTATGGAGGTCAGATATCCTCTCCCCTTTATTTCTGATAGTTGAAAATCATAGAAATACGATCTCTAGCATCCGCCATCTTGTGGAGGTCAAATGTACATCCTCCTGACGCCCGCCATCTTAAAAGATCTTAGTAACAGGGAAAATTAATATAATAGACCTCCCAAAAAACTCCTAAAATATCACCATTACAGGAAAAACCACATGACAGAAATACTCATAGCAAAAAGTCACAAACATTGATGTATATCAAGATCTACATTGAGCCCTTTTGCATTCCAGGTGCCTACTTTAAATATCCATTCTGTCTCTCTCCTAAGTAGATCCTTACGTGAATCACCCCCTCTCCAATTGGACTTAACTAGATCAATACCCAAAAAGACAAACTGCTAAAAATTAAAAACTGGACATGAATTACAATGGACCGGTACACTATGGTTTATGTTCTTTCTCCTAATATTACCCAGGTGCTCCAGAATGCGTATACGAAGAGATCTCGACGTTTGACCGATATATTGTGCCCCACATGGACATTGGAGCAAATAAATGACCCCCTTGCTTGTACAATGAATGAAATGATTTATTTTAAACATCTTCCCATTATTACTACTCGTGAACTCCGTGGTTTTCTTTTTTTGATAACCATAGTGTACCGGTCCATTGTAATTCATGTCCAGTTTTTAATTTTGAGCAGTTTGTCTTTTTGGGTATTGATCTAGTTAAGTCCAATTGGAGAGGGGGTGATTCACATAAGGATCTACTTAGGAGAGAGACAGAATGGATATTTAAAGTAGGCACCTGGAATGCAAAAGGGCTCAATGTAGATCTTGATATACATCAATGTTTGTGACTTTTTGCTATGAGTATTTCTGTCATGTGGTTTTTTCTGTAATGGTGATATTTTAGGAGTTTTTTGGGAGGTCTATTATATTAATTTTCCCTGTTACTAAGATCTTCAACCTATCTCTCTCCACTGGCTCCTTTCCATCCGCCTTCAAACACGCGCTAGTTACCCCTTTACTAAAGAAACCATCCCTCGATCCCAACTCTCCATCCAACTACCGCCCTGTATCCCTGCTTCCCTTCACATCAAAGCTCTTAGAAAAACTAGTCTTCAACCGCCTCTCCCTCTTCCTGTCCTCCAATTCACTACTTGACCCCCTGCAATCTGGCTTCCGTCCCCTACACTCAACTGAAACTGCCCTCACCAAAGTCACCAACGACCTCCTAACTGCTAAAAAACACGGCCACTATTCTATTCTCATCCTGCTCGACCTCTCGGCTGCTTTTGACACTGTTGACCACCCCCTCCTTCTACAGACCCTCAACTCTCTGGGTCTCGGTGACACTGCACTCGCTTGGGTCAAATCCTATTTATCCAACAGGTCCTTCTGTGTGTCCTTTGCTGGTAACTCCTCCTCCTCATTGCCTCTATCTGTTGGTGTACCTCAAGGCTCTGTCCTTGGTCTTCTGCTCTTTTCCATCTACACCTCCTCCCTGGCTTTGGCTTCAATTACCACCTCTACGCTGATGACACTCAGATCTACCTCTCTACCCCTGATCTCTCTCCCCCTGTCCTTTCAAAAGTCAGTGACTGTTTATCTGGCATCTCCTCCTGGATGGCCTCCCACCACCTAAAGATCAACGTGTCAAAGACTGAACTCCTACTTATTCCTCCCTCCAATGCCTCCCCACCTCCTGACTTCTCTATCACGGTGGAGGGTATCACCATTTCCCCATCAAACCAAGTTCGCTGTCTTGGAGTTACACTTGACTCTGCTCTTTCCTTCATCCCCCACATCAAGTCTCTTTCCTCCTCCTGCCGATACCAACTGCGTAATATTTACAGAATTCGGCCATTTCTTACCGCTGTCACCACAAAACAACTCATACATGCCCTGGTAATCTCCCGACTCGACTACTGCAATAATCTCTTATCTGGCCTCCCTCTGTCCCGCCTCTCCCCCCTACAATCCATCCTGAACGCCTCTGCCAGGCTAATTCACCTCACCCGCCGCTCTGTCTCTGCCACTCCCCTCTGCGAGTGCCTTCACTGGCTCCCCATCCACTGCAGAATTAAGTTCAAAATCCTTATCTTACCTACAAAACCCTCACTAACTCAGCTCCCCACTACCTGTCCTCACTAATCACCAAATACACCCCGCCCGCTCCCTAAGGTCAAACAGTGACCTGCGACTAGCTTCTCCCCGCATCACCTCTTCCCATGATAGACTGCAGGATTTCTCACGCGCAGCCCGCACTCTCTGGAACGCTCTCCCTCGTACTGTCAGACTTTCCCCAAACTTCTCTTCCTTCAAACGCTCCCTTAAAACGTTCCTATTTAGGGAAGCCTACCACCCAACTCACTGACGCAACCATCAATCACTCTCACCTTACAGTCCTCTCCTCCTGTTTCCAACCCCAACCCTCCCAGATTGTGAGTTCCTACGGGAATAGGGCCCTCATCTCCTCCTGTACTGTTTGTCAAATGTTGTTCAATGTATTGTAACCCTGTCTATACTGTGCTTATTGTACAGCGCTGCGGAATATGCTGGCGCTTTATAAATAAAGAATAATAATAATAATCTTTTAAGATGGCGGGCGTCAGGAGGACGTACATTTGACCTCCACAAGATGGCGGATGCTTGAGATCGTATTTCTATGATTTTCAACTATCGGAAATAAAGGGGAGAGGATATCTGACCTCCATAAGATGGCGGATGACCTTCACAAGATGGTGGATGCTGGAGGCTGGTTAATTTCCCACGATTCGTCACTTCCAGTCGCATCAGGAACAAAGGAAGAGGATGAGGGAAAAAAAACTACAAATGGGAAAAAACTACAAATATGGATGTGCGCTCCAGTGTGGGATACATTGAAATTCACTAAGTGGGACTTATGTGGACAATTAATCAATTATGTGTGTCAGCTGTATCCCCTCCTTTTTTCATGATTGTTTGGCTATATAAACTGCGTTATTCTGAAAGAACACCATATCCCTGATGAAGTCTTGCGTGTAGCAGAGACGAAACGCATTGGATGGTGTTCCAACTTTTTTATTCATGTTATTTTAATTAAATTATTTTTTATTGGAGCCACTGCTGGTCTGATTTTCTTTCAATGAGCCTGATTCCTGATTCCTGTTCCACTGACTGACCAAACAAGCCTGGAGGAATTCCTTGGCGTTATTCTGATGGTCCGGAGTTCAGGAGGCAACACAATCTATCAGGAGAGGGTAACCAAGTACCTGCTATGTGCCTGATTAAGTTATTTATCTTGTGAGTGCCAATCCAGCGGGGGCATAATTGATTAAATGTTGTATCTGCAGTCTGCACTATGTGTGTATTGATTTGT
Source organism: Leptobrachium leishanense (assembly GCA_009667805.1). NCBI lineage: Eukaryota > Metazoa > Chordata > Amphibia > Anura > Megophryidae > Leptobrachium > Leptobrachium leishanense. The sequence continues at coordinate 4,322 of RXON01002484.1, forward strand.
CTTGCAGATTATGCTTCAAAATTCTCTATCCTAGCGCTAACAGATACATATACGAATGCTACTGTCAGCGTTCAGTATGTAATCTAGCCCTATAATGGCACTGGTAAGTTTGCAACAGCTCTGATTAACGTAGCACCAACTTTGGAATAGAGATCTAAAATGTGTGATTCTGTCAGTGTCTCTCTGTTGCTCTCTGTCTCTGTATTTGTCTGTGGACAGATACTCAGCCTTACAGAGTCACTTCCATCTCCCTTACACAACTGCACAGTCATTCCTGTCTCACTTACCAAAACACCGTCTCATGTCCACTTCCATCTCACTAAGCCAGCCAAACACTGGCATGAAAGACAGATATAGGTTTGAACATATTGGGTAAATTAAATAAACTACCTTTGTTTTCAGAGAAACCTAAAAATGCTTAAATAAAATTGTATTCAACATGACGCGGTAAAAGGTTTTTGTAAGTTCACATGTCATTGGCTTTTCTGATTGAAGTTAAAGTTTACAATAGCACAAAATGATCCCTAGAGCAGCAAAAATGAAGCCTCATGAGTGTCAGCAAGACTGGCAAAAGCCATAATAACTCAGGAATGTTTGACCTAAACAGCAGAAGGATTTAATAAAGTCTTGTATCGACTTGGCTTTCAACCAAGTTTCCCAATTTTAAAATAAGAGAATAGTATTACTAATTCCAAGAGAAATCAGAACCGAAGGAAGTTAGTTGGCTTAAATTACATAAAGAATGTGTAGTATTTCCTTTAGCTGTCCCTTTTGATGAGTATACAATATTTGCAGATAAAATACAGCATTATTCAAATAAGTAGCCATTTTGAATTTATTTTCTCACAGGATCTTATATCACTTATCGTGTCTACTATTCCTATGATGGGCAATGTCGCAAAAGTGATTGCTTTATTTCTCATATGAAAATACATGTCAGTCTACCTTAGATTTCGGATGAAGGAAAGAAAAGGTATAGGGCTAGATTACATACTGTACGCTATCTGTAGCGTTCAAATATGTGAGCATTGACTAGCTAGGATAAGTGACTTTAACGTATGGCATTCTTAATGCTAAACCCATTAAAAATCCATTAGCACATCAGTGATTGTGCTAGATCGGATAAGCTTACTGTATTTTGCAAACTCTATACTTAACATGGGGAGCACAATCAGTAATTAGCGTTAGGATAAGTAAGGTATTACAAAATCCTATCGTTAATTACCACACCGATGGAGCAAACTAATTTTTACCATGTCCTAAAAGCTGGTGCTAAATGTTTCTGCTTTTGCAGAGTCATTTAGCACCCTCTAAAACCTCTCCCACTGAATCCAATACTTGTCTCTCATCCCGTGGCGAGAACTAAGTCCTGATCTGCCACTTCTTGTCCCTGGAAGCAGAGTGAAACTGGGGACAAATAGTCCCCAGTCTCCTTCCACGATCACTGTGCGGCGCAGCACAATCTTGCGAAAGCGAGATCGCGCAGGGCTCTCTGTCTGGCAGCGCAACCCTCCAAGGAGTCCCACGGACTCCAGCACAGCAGTAGATACTCGCTGTGTTGAGGAAGCGCTACCACGAGTATCACCGAGGGTAGCGCTGCATTCTGGGGAAGGTGCAGGCGCAGGTTTTCCTCATTAGCGCTCCCATTTCAGCATTAACAACTTAATCTAACCTTTAATCTTTTAACAGTAAAATAATTACACTTAGAACATATTGCTCTTTACACATTTCATTTCATTGTGTGTACGTCTTTGCTGCCAGCTTCCTCATATACTTTGCATACACTCTATTTTTCCAGCACACTTTTGTGTTAACTCAGTCTTTGGTAGATACTATGGAAATGTATTTCTCTGGGGTTAACCTACGTCCTTAGTTATGTTGCTTTCCTTCTATCTTTATGTGAACATGTAATTATACTAATTATATGTAAAATTATATGTAAATTATATGTAATGATACTCTCTCCATATCAGTAATGTACTCCCCTCTTCTTCTGCTTATTATTTTTATTATATCATCATCATTTATATAGCGCCAACAGTTTCTGCAGCATTTTAAAAGAAAGAATGGAGAATTTATCTAATAAAATATAGAGAATTAGGAACCAGAGAGTCAAAAGGTGTATAGCAGTGTTTCCCAAACCTGTCCTCGGGACACTTAACCAGGCCAGATTTTGCAGATCACCTTGATTAAATGTAGGGGAAATTGAATCGTGCAATCACTGAGCAGCAAATCATATCACCTGTAGTGATGAGCCGAACACCCCCGTGTTCGGTTCGCATTCGAACTCGAACATCGAAAAAAGTTCAAACGTGAACACGATTCGAACACAATGCAAGTCAATGGGGCTCAAAAGGTCGAAAATTAAGGTCCCCTCCAGAGGGCATATATGCAAGATATTGGTCATAAAAGGTGTATGGGGGTCCGGGTACTGCCCTGGGGGACAAGAAACAATGAAAAACAAATAAAATAAAAAAACGTTTTTAACCATTTCACTGCTGAGTGCTGAGCAATTACACCACTATGCGCTGAGCAAATTTTTACCACTTTTGCTCAAGTTTAAACACGATTTGAAGCCATGGGAAATGTTTGTGCAACAACGAGTGGAAACAATTACGATCTTAACGCAAACGTTAATGCTCACTTGCGTGAGCATTAATGTTTGCTGCGGTGTTCACCGCATATTACAATGCAAACGCAAACGGGCTAAGTAACCAAATTTGTAAGAAGAAGAATTAATGCAGCATATGAATACGCACACTGCCAGGCAGCATCTCTACAGTATAATTAGATGCAGCATATGAATCCTCACACTGCCGGGCAGCACCTCTACAGTATAATTAATGCAGCATATGAATCTTCACAGTGCCGGGCAGCACCTTTACAGTATAATTAATGCAGCATATGAATCCGCACACTGCCGGGCAGCACCTTTACAGTATAATTAATGCAGCATATGAATCCTCACACTGCCGGGCAGCACCTCTACAGTATAATTAATGCAGCATATGAATCCGCACACTGCCGGGCAGAACCTTTACAGTATAATTAATGCAGCATATGAATCCTCACACTGCCGCGGCAGCACCTCTACAGTATAATTAATAAAGCATATGAATCCTCACACTGCCGGGCAGCACCTCTACAGTAGAATTAATGCAGCATATGAATCCTCACACTGCCAGGCAGCACCTCTGCAGTATAATTAATACAGCATATGAATCCTCACACTGCCGGCAGCACCTCTACAGTATAATTAATGCAGCATATGAATCCTCACACTGCCGGGCAGCACCTCTACAGTATAATTAATGCAGCATATGAATCCGCACACTGCCAGGAAGCATCTCTACAGTATAATTAATGCAGCATATGAATCCTCACACTGCCGGGAAGCACCTTTACAGCATAATTAATGCAGAATATGAATCCTCACACTGCCGGGCAGCACTTTTACAGTATAATTAATGCAGCATATGAATCCTCACACTGCCGGGCAGCACTTTTACAGTATAATTAATGCAGCATATGAATCCTCACACTGCCGGGCAGCACCTTCACAGTATAATTAATGCAGCATATGAATTCTCACACTGCCGGCAGCACCTTTACAGTATAATTAATGCAGCATATGAATTCTCACACTGCCGGGCAGCACCTTCACAGTATAATTAATGCAGCATATGAATTCTCACACTGCCGGGCAGCACCTTTACAGTATAATTAATGCAGCATATGAATTCTCACACTGCCGGGCAGCACCTTTACAGTATAATTAATGCAGCATATGAATCCTCACACTGCTGGGCAGCACCTCTACAGTATAATTAATGCAGCATATGAATCCTCACGCTGCCAGGCAGCACCACTACAGTATAATTAATGCAGCATATGAATCCTCACACTGCCGGGCAGCACCTCTACAGTATAATTAATGCAGCATATGAATCCTCACACTGCCGGGCAGCACCTCTACAGTATAATTAATGCAGCATATGAATCCGCACACTGCCGGGCAGAACCTTTACAGTATAATTAATGCAGCATATGAATCCTCACACTGCCGGGCAGCACCTCTGCAGTATAATTAATACAGCATATGAATCCTCACACTGCCGGGCAGCACCTCTACAGTAGAATTAATGCAGCATATGAATCCTCACACTGCCAGGCAGCACCTCTACAGTATAATTAATAAAGCATATGAATCCTCACACTGCCGGGCAGCACCTCTACAGTATAATTAATGCAGCATATGAATCCTCACACTGCCGGGCAGCACCTCTACAGTAGAATTAATGCAGCATATGAATCCGCACACTGCCAGGAAGCATCTCTACAGTATAATTAAATGCAGCATATGAATCCTCACACTGCCGGGAAGCACCTTTACAGCATAATTAATGCAGAATATGAATCCTCACACTCCGGGCAGCACTTTTACAGTATAATTAATGCAGCATATGAATCCTCACACTGCCGGGCAGCACTTTTACAGTATAATTAATGCAGCATATGAATTCTCACACTGCCGGGCAGCACCTTCACAGTATAATTAATGCAGCATATGAATTCTCACACTGCCGGGCAACACCTTTACAGTATAATTAATGCAGCATATGAATTCTCACACTGCCGGGCAGCACCTTTACAGTATAATTAATGCAGCATATGAATCCTCACGCTGCAGGCAGCACCACTACAGTATAATTAATGCAGCATATGAATCCTCACGCTGCCAGGCAGCACCACTACAGTATAATTAATGCAGCATATGAATCCTCACACTGCCGGGCAGCACCTCTACAGTATAATTAATGCAGCATATGAATCCTCACGCTGCCAGGCAGCACCACTACAGTATAATTAATGCAGCATATGAATCCGCACACTGCCGGGCAGCACCTCTACAGTATAATTAATGCAGCATATGAATCCTCACGCTGCCAGGCAGCACCACTACAGTATAATTAATGCAGCATATGAATCCGCACACTGCCGGGCAGAACCTCTACAGTATAATTAATGCAGCATATGAGTCCGCAAACTGCCGGGCAGCACCTCTACAGTCTGACGCTAGCTTTAACTAGCGCGCTGTGTGCAGCTTCTGAGAAGATACACTACTAATGTAGCGGGGAAGCCGACGGCGCATTTTGCATTGATCCCTCTACACTAATAGCGTATCTTCACAGAAGCTGCACACAGTGCGCCGGTGTATGCGGCTTCTAACAGCGTGGGAGACGGGAAGCTGCGCTTGTTGGTGGATCCAGGAATCAGGTGAGTATAAGAAAAGAAAAAATATATATTTTATGTTCCCGGGGACATTTAAAAATGTCCTCGGATTTTATTTTTCTTAAAAATGTGTCGCCTTACCTTAGCCTGGTGGTCAGTGGGGGCTCCCTGGATCCTGCTTGTGGGGGGGTCTGCTGTGGCCGCAGGTGTAGTGACTCCCTCACTGCGCCGACTCTCTGCCACATGCACCGGGCCGGCCAGCCCGCACAGTAGCAGCTCTGTCATGCGGTGGCCGCTCGCTCCTCAAGGGGGTCCTTGGGAGGCCCCGGCAGGCAGCCCTCTACAGTGCCTGATTAGAGGGCCGCGTCTCCCTGATGTTTTAGCAACAAGGTGTGGGAAATGTTGGATCCCATAGGCTTCAATGTTAAAAATATTCCTGTTTTAATCCAATACATAATTAACCGTTGCTTAAAATATTCTGCATTAAAGAGTCTCTTTATATTTAGATTTTTTAGGATTTTTTAACCACTTGGCTGCAAGTGGTTCTCCTGTGCTATGGACGCGCTGAGCGCGTCCATGCACAGGAGGCAGCAATCCGCCAGATTATGGTGGATTGCTGCGCCCCCCCGGTGCGGGCTGACATCCAAGATGTCAGCCCAGCACTCGGGACCCCGGTGGAGCAATTAGATGTCATCACAGCGGCCCAGCGGACCTCTTTCCCTCCCGATTGCCGGGTGCAGAGGGTTAATCCAGGCACCGTTTGGAAGGGCACAGCCTGCCCTTCCAAACGGTGGCTGTCATTAACCCCTGGGGAGCCGGATAACGAATCGGCGCTGAAAAGCGCCGTATCGTGATTCTCTCCCGGAGCTGGCCGACATCTTGGATGTTGGCCAAGCCTCTGGGAACTCCCCCTGAGGACTGGCATCATCGTGCATAGCACGATGACGCCATTGTTGCAGTTAACCCCTAGCTGCCACCAATGCTGGAGAGAGGGGTTCCAATGAACCCCCTATCTCCCGATCCGTGGCAGCTAGGGGTTAATGTTTGATATCGTTGGATCGGCCAGAGCATGGCCTTTCCAACGATATCAAACATGACCATGAAAAAAGTTTTTTTTAAAAAATAAAAATTAAAAATCAAAATAAAAAAATATTTAAAAAAATTCTTAAAAAAAAATAAACAAGTTTTTTTTGGTTTTTGTTTTGTTAATGCAGCAATATTGTTCCCATTTCAATTATAATGTGAACAATAATGCTACACTAACGATTTCTGTATGGGGTGCGTTTGTTAAAAATAGCGACATTTTCCCCAAAAAAAAATGTAACGAGACCCCGTTTCCAATTTTTTTAACAAGTGCACCCCATACAAAATATAACCGCAAACGATCGCATGTTAAAATGTGAAAAAAAACACTTTACACATAATAAATTATTGAAAATTCAAATTTTATTGCATTTTTTGTTATAATATACAGACATGACATAACATATACATATAATAATGACATATTATGAATCTGCCAAGTCTGCCGGAAAGAACGATATATAATATGTCTGGGTCATATATCAAAATATGGCTATAAAACGCGTTTAAACATGATGAGCGAAAGCGGTAAAAATTACCTCAGCACAGAGGTGTGAAAAGCCTCAGCAGCGAAAGGGTTAAGCATTTTTTTTAAAAATGTAATAAATTTTTTTCGAACTTTTTGCAAACGTCCCGAAAAGTTCCCAGTTCGCAACATCGAACATCGAACCGATTCGAACTGGCAGCCCATCCCTAATCACCTGTGCTGTGCTTCAGATATCTTGCAAACCTGGCGATGTAGAGGGTCCTGAGGATAGGTTTCAGAAACACTGGCGTATAGGGTAATGTTCAGTACAGCTTACAATAAGAGGAGCTGCCGTTTTACTAGTGTTCAGTATTACTATTGTTTGTCCACGAGGATGGTGGAAGTTAATTGGTAAATTAATGCAGTGCCATTGTTCACATTCTAAGTGAAAAGCGAAAATTGCTTTGCGTTATTTTATATTTTTGATCATAATTGATTTCATTGGAAAGGTCAGCCAAAGACCGAGTTTTTAGTTTGTTGCCTTTATTGATGAGGAGACAGAGTAGTCCAAAGGCCCTCTCTCCTATAAAGATCAATTTCCAGCACTGCAGGGTTATATGAATTGGTGATGTCATCAAGCACAGACGATGACATCACTATAGGGTCTATTCACTAAAGGGTAAAGCCTGGAGAATTGGCAGGAGAAGACAACAATCTAGTCCAAATAGCTGATTTGGAAAGTTAGATAAATGGGAGAATTTTTTTAGTTTGGTTATTTTGAACTAGATTTTTCACTTGTCCAGCCAGTTCTCCTGACTTCACCCTTTAGTGAAGAGACATGTATGTCTCCACATTAAAGTATGATATGGGGAAGTAAGATTGCTGTGGGAGAGACAGCCACAATCAGCAGCTGAAATAAAGAAGGAATCAGAACCAGGACATTCCACAACATTGCCTACATCAGAGAAGAAAACCTGACGGTACACACTCTTATCATAAGGCTGGGGTCAGACGAACGCAGTGCGAACGTGTGTTTAGTCGCACTTTATTACGGCCGTGGTAGCAGAAAATGACGTCCAATGCAGGTCCACACACGAAGTACGGCCGCATGAAAGTTCGGCCGCTCAACGCAAGCGGCAAACAAATGCATTTTTGCAAGAACGTCGAACCGCTAGTACTGACGTACAGAGTGAGCTGCGTCCGCTGCGTCCGCATAACTGCGTGTGTGCGTGATTAGGAGAAGTCAGACGCTGCTCATGTCCAGCCAACATAGCGTCCAGACACCCAAAGTTTCCTGGTTCGGATCCGTAAAAAATCACGGCCGAAATTGCGCATCGTATGACCGCTATCGCGTTATCCGTGAAAAAAATGCGTTCGGACGCATCGGCGCACTTTTTGACGGTAGACGTGAAAAATGCATTAGTCTGACCCTAGCCTTAGATTGCAAAATAAAAAAAGTGAAAAAGTCTAAATACTTTCTGAAAGCAGTGCACATACCGACATATACATAAACAATAGTGAATACATATTCTGTATTCATGAATTTGTTATTGTTAATGTGGACCTGTATATATATTTTAAAGCATTTAATTTTGTCTAAAGGGAAAGCAGACCCAGACTGAGAAGGTTATCGAGAGTGTCATGTGTGACAGGAAGCTAAATTCCAGGTTGAAGAAAGCGTTTGCTCTTCTTTCTCTACTTAAACCACACGACGATAGGTTAATGAGGATCACCAGTAATAGGTCAACTGCAGCTGAGAGAAGGAACAGATTTATTTTCCCCTGCCTGTCCTCTTTTGTCAATCAAGTGGAGTGAATGATAAAGATCTCAGTGTCACCAAAACACTAAAAATCATATGGATTTATTTTTCTTTCAAACCCGTTCAACCACGTACCCATTTAAAAAACTCTACCATTTGGTATAGTCAAATCTTTTTGTCACTAGGGATTTATGATAACGTGGTGGTTTCCCATCTTTAGAATCTTCACATTAAAGGGAAACCAAGTCGTTTCAACATTCACATCTATAAATCTGTTTATTTAATTACATTTAGGTTAGAGGTGTGCATAAATTACCCACAATCATTTACCAACACTGAACAATGACCTACACATGTTTAAAATGTACTGCATAATTCAAAGGTGGGAATCTGAAGAATCTTTCGAAAATCTACACAGACAACATTTTTAGTTAAGGAACAGATACCACGTATATTAATAAATTCCACAACTAGAAAAGTGTCCAGTGCTGTGTGGAAGTGATTTTATCATCAATTATTCTCATAATTCTTTAATGGACATCAAATATCATTTAAGTGTTCACATCATCTTCTAAAAAAACCCAGAAAGGATAAAACATACGGCGTTATTCCATAAGTGCCGGCTGGGTGGAGTAGAGGTAACATCACTGCTCTGCGTGAAGAGAGCCTGTGGAGTCATGGGCTCAATCCCCGCGAGCAACCTCTCCAGTAAGTGTCCTTGGACAAGACACCCAACGGTACAGACTCACCACCCATGACATACTTGAAAACGAGAGAAATCTCAATGTATTCTTCCTGGTAAAATCCTTTCTCAAAAAAAAGTGCTTGTTTGTGTTGAGGCACTGAAAAAACTGGCATTTCAGAAAAATGCAATCCAAAGAGCAACAGGAGAAACATCTCTGAATTTTATGGTATCCTATGAGAAAGATGTGAGTTTTAAACTGTGTCAAAAATGACTCTGATGCGGCCAAATTGGATGTTTGTCAAAAGCAGCAATGGCCAAATTTTGACACTCCAATATTGGCCACGTCCAAATTTTTAAGCTACATTATTGTCTGTGTCCAATCTGGATGCTTTAGGCCGCGGTCACATGAGCGCATTGAGTGCGTCCTTGTGACCCCTCCTCCCTGCGTCAGTCGCAGTTTTCTGACGGCTCGACGGGGAGGGCCACACATTGTAACGTGCGTAATAGTATCACATTACACCAGGCGTGCTGAAACCCTCATGAGGTGATGGATCGACTAGACCAGGGATCTCAAACTCTGGGCCCCCAGATGTTTATTGTCTACATTTCCCATAATTCTCTGAATGCCATAAAACTGACAGAGAATCATGGGAGGTGTAGTTCATAAACATCTGTGGGCCAGCTTTGAGATCCCTGAACTAGACCATCTAAAACCAATACTTTAGAATTACAACAAAACGAAATGAGGCAGGATACGGGAAGAGACATGTAGGCCAAAACAAAATATATGAAAACAAAAACACATAGGGTGATACCCCCCAGCCAGAATGGGCACAAAATGCAAACTTAGCCACTCACAGGCTGCCACTACTGGGAAGACACGTAGCAGGTTCTTGAGTTCTCCAGACTGGAAATGATAGCCTTAAAGAGAAAATAGTAATAATAGTGTAGATAGCCAAGCAAACATTAAAAACCAGCGTTTTTATTGCGCTTACAAAATCTTAAAACAAATGGAGCATAACATCACCAACTCCCATGACCCAGATCATCTATAGGTGCTGCTCGACGCGTTTCGTCACGTGGACTTCATCAGGAGCGTGAAGTATCCATCTGTTGCTCCTCTAATATACCCAGGTTCACATCAATTAACCAATCCGAAAAAACAGTCAAATTAACATAAAAAACGGAAAAAAAACGGAAAAACGTGGAAACGAAACGAAACCAAAGTGTCCTGCAAAGTCTATTCGGTTCATTGAACCGGAAGGGGTTGTCCGTCAGGCAATACACAAAGCGTCACATGGGAACCCGGTCTATGGGGTTCCCATGTGATGCTTTGTGTATTGCCTGACGGACAACCCCTTCCGGTTCATTGAACCGGATGGACTTTGCGGGACGCTTTGGTTTCGTTTCGTTTCCACGTTTTTCCGTTTTTTTTCCGTTTTTTTTATGTTAATTTGACTGTTTTTTCGGATTGGTTAATTGATGTGAACCTGGCTATATTAGAGGAGCAACAGATGGATCCTTCACGCTCCTGTTGAAGTCCACGTGACGAAACGCGTCGAGCAGCACCTATAGATGATCTGGGTCATGGGAGTTGGTGATGTTATGCTCCATTTGTTTTAAGATTTTGTAAGCGCAATAAAAACGCTGGTTTTTAATGTTTGCTTGGCTATCTACACTATTATTACTATTTTCTCTTTAAGGCTATCATTTCCAGTCTGGAGAACTCAAGAACCTGCTACGTGTCTTCCCAGTAGTGGCAGCCTGTGAGTGGCTAAGTTTGTACTTTGTGCCCATTCTGGCTGGGGGGTATCACCCTATGTGTTTTTGTTTTCATGTAGGCCAAAGTCTGAAGGAGTGGCCAATCGTCAATACCATTATTATGGTGGCAGGCCAGCGTAGACAGATCGAGTCTGTATATACGACATCCCAACCCTAGATAAGCAAAGGTAACTTATGTTCTTATATATGTATTCAGGCAACAGGTCAAAACACAATAACTAAGATAAGATATTCACAGCAAAGGAACTCTGAGGAGCTCTCTGCATGAGCAATAATATCATGATGGGAATGCTGTTAATGGTGACACACCTATGGAATGCCCTTTAGTGCTGCATCATTCTGCTCCTGGTGACATAATTGCTTTCTAGTTTCCACACAGGTAATGGCAATAGGAAAATGGTAGCTAGGGGCATGGGAAATAGAGGAATTAGAGTGTAAATGTTCCAATAGATGCGGTATAAGCATTTAATGTTGCCTTTTCGAAATTCCAATATGGCACAATATTTTAAGTATATATGTAGAATAAGAATGCATTTATTGCGACAAAGACTTGGGTCTCCCCTTGCAGATTGTAGTTTGTATATTGGACGTTGTAGGTTGATATAAAGCATAAACTGTCATTTACTGCTAATTAAATATTTTAAACCCTACTTTTTTATCTCATTCAGCTGCCATCTCTTATCTCAGGTATCCTGGAGAAAAATAGATCTCCTGCTGCCTTATCTAAACATTCCCTCCTCCACCTCATTAACTGTTAAAAACTGTGAAAGATAAACTACAGCAGTAAAGTAAAACTTTTGTACAGATTTTGGGAAATGGAAACAGGATATTAAAAATCTAACTTTATTTTTCATATTCAATTTTTACATGCAATTACATCGGACAAAGAAAAAAAAAGAAGCAACATGTTTTATAAGGTGATTTTATTTGTAATGCACAGTTAATCTAGTTACAGTTTACGTAAGTGGCAGTGTCCCTTTAAATATTGACCCCCCCCCCCCCCCCGTCTGGACTTGCAGTCTGTATTGTTAATCTATGGTATCCATTAACATGGAAAATCTGAATGACAATTCACCAGGTGGGGGTCATGGACTCTCATCTCACCATGACAATTCGAATTACATTGATTGTCATGTCTCTATAAATGTCTTTATGTGTCAGTATCTCTTTCTGTCGTCAGACTTTTCGCTAGCTATTTGCCTTGTTGAGAATATTAATCTCATTTCTTTGGCACCCAAAATGTTAATAGGTGAGATTAAGGTGACGAGAGACACAAAATGTCCATTGAGCCTCAGACAGTCATGGCCGGTTGAGTATGTTGGTGATGTTGTGCTGAAACATCTGGGATGCTGATGTTACCTTCACAGAGATACATGTGGAAGAGATTCAAGCCATGGGGGTGAAAGGCACAGTTACAGTTACAAGTATTTATAATGCACCAACAAGGTATGTAGAGCTGTGCAATGGGTGAGACGTAACAAATATACATACAAGTTAGACACACAGAGAACACTGGGAGAGAGGACCACATGCGGGTAGATACATAGAAGGTGAGATGTAAAGAGATAATTTGTAGGATAGGGTGAAGAGGAAAAAGAGACATTAGAGGCAAGGTGGGGAGAAAGAAATTAAGGTGGTATGGAAAATATGTGAGGTGATAGAGTGAGGGAACATTGAGAGGCAGACATTAAGATTGGGTGGAACTGTTGAGAAAGATGTTACAGGAAGGAGGAGGTAAAAAAGACAGTTGTTAGTGGTAGGGGGAACAGGGATTAGAGACGATATTTAGTGGGTCAAAAATGGAGGGCGACAGTGAGGCAAAATGTGTTTTTGCCTATGGTGCCTGAAATCTGCATCAGAACTCCTAATTTGAATATTATAAGTATTGTCCACAGATTCTAAAAATGTGCACTACAAGGGGCCCTATTACATTCCTGACGCTAACGTTAGCGCACACCTGTGTGAACGTTAATGTTAGCACTGGTTGCCCTAGCGTGGGCGCATCATATTACAATCCGAACGCTAACGGGTTAAAAAACCCATTAACAATTGGTATCTTGCGCTTTTCAGCGCAAGGTTACTGTACTTTGCATTCCCTATGCTTAACATGGGGAGCGCAAAGTGTTTATTAGCGTTAGATTACAATGTACTAATGCTAATTACCGTCTGGCTGCGGTTAACCCGAAAGTTATCCACTGCCAGGACCTGGTGCTAATGGATTCCGCTTCTGTGGAATCCGTCAGCACCAGCCAAGAATCCCCCCAAAAATCAGATACTCACCTCTAATCCCATGGCGAGAACGGCGGCTCCATCTGCTCCTTCTTGCCGCCGGAGCAGTGAGAGACTGGGGGAAAAAGGTCCCCAGTCTACCTCTGCGGATCACTACGCGGGGCGAAATCCTGCAAATCATGTGATCGGCAGTGTTAGCCTTAATGGATTCCTATGGACACCATGGAGAGGATGCTTGCGGCGGCACTTAGCGCCGCCGCGAGCATCCCGCGGCGTAGCGCCGTGTTATGGTGTAGGCTGCTGTATTAGTGCCTGCACCGTAATATCACACTAAAACGGGGATGCTAAGGAGAAACCTGCAGGCTTAGGTTTTTCTCCTTTGCGTCCCCGTTTTAGCGTTAGGATCGTAATATGGCTCAGGGTCAGCTCTAGGTAGACAATACTTTCTGATGTTAAAATTAGAACTTTAACAAAAACTGAAAGTTCAAACCATACTTCATACGTCACTTGGTGGTATAATTTAGCACATTCGTCTTTGAAGCAATTTGTATCTGACTGTGCAGTTTGGTGTAATACTTAATAGTCGTTACAAATGAGGCAGAAAAGAGAAATATGAAACCGTCAGCTTTTATTAAAAAAATGGAAAATAAGAGACAGGCAATTAAATTTATTTTGTTAGTGGCAGGTAAAATATTAAGTCCCATTTTTATTTTGCATATTTTCAAGGTATTTTTACTGTAAGCTGAATCACAGGGAACAGAAAGCAGAGAATCTTAATTTAGAATTTATTTGATCTGCGATATGCAAATAACTTCTCATGTAAACGTTTGACTTATGGAGAGGAATCTTCTTGTAGTGTGCAATATTACCCTACATAATATATATCTCATATATATATTACATAATATATATATATATGTGGAGGCTTTTTGTCTCACTTTTAGTGTGTAAAAGTGAGACAGAGGTCATTTGCATATCTTACCCAGAATTCCTTGCTGCATATGGGGAATGTGGCACAGGAGCTCTGGGATGCAATTCTTTGAATTGCTATGATGTGCAAGTGGCTTCTGTAACATTAAACACACTTTTGATAGTGTGGAGGCTTTTTGTCTCACTTTTAGTCCTTCACCACAACCCTTATAGACACTTACTTACCTATGGTCCAAACATCCACTGCAACTGGTCATGCCTGTCTCCTAGCTGATGAGGGTTTAACAAACCTGAAACAGTGCTGTCCTAGGAGTGGCTTTGACCAGTTGCATAACCTTATCTTTGCTACAAAGCCACAGTGTGGCATAGCATTGATTTTAGGGTTCTGTGTAATAACAGATCCAGGATGTGTAAAAGTGAGACAGAGGTCATTTGCATATCTTACCCAGAATTCCTTGCTGCATATGGGGAATGTGGCACAGGAGCTCTGGGATGCAATTCTTTGAATTGCTATGATGTGCAAGTGGCTTCTGTAACATTAAACACACTATTACATAATATATATATACGTAATAGAAATCTCAATGTATCCTTCCTGGTAAAATCCTTTGTAAATAAATATATTCTACCCAGTATGCATTATGTTTCTTTTTAGAGCTTTAACCACTTGAATGCTAAGGACGCGCTCAGCGCGTCCTCAGCATTCCCGCTGGTATGCGGAGGACGCGCTGAGCGCGTCCTCGCATTGGGGTCAGCGTTCGGCCGGGTTCCGGCCGATCGCTGGCCCCTCCGGTGCGGGCTGACATCCTGGATGTCAGCCCGGCATCCGGAGCAGTGGCCGCCATTATTATGTGTCATCGCGCCCCCGCGATGACACATAATTCAGGCGCCCCCCCCGCATGTGCGGAGGAGGCGCCTGAAAGGGAGGGGGGGAGGTCCTTCGGACCTCTCTCCCTCCCGATCGGCGGCTCACAGGGGCTTAACCCAGGCATCATTTGGAAGGGCACAGCCTGCCCTTCCAAATGATGCCTGGCATTAACCCCTGGGGAGCTGGATCGCAAATCGGCGCTGAAAAGCGCCGATTTGCGATCCTTCCCGGGAGCTGGCCGACATCTTGGATGTCGGCCAAGCTTCCGGGAACTCCCCAGAGGACTGGCGTCATCGTGCGCAGCACGATGACGCCAGTCCTAGCATTAACCCCTAACTGCCACGAAGTGTGGAGATAGGGAGTTCCAATGAACTCCCTATCTCCCGATCCGTGGCAGTTAGGGGTTAAATTTTGATATCGTTGGATCGGCCAGAGCATGGCCGTTCCAACGATACCAAACATGAAAGTAAAAAAAATTGTAAAAAAAAAATAAAAAAAAAATAAAAATAAAAAAAAATTAAAAAAAAAAAATAATAAAAAAAAAATAAACACTTTTTTTTTTTTTTTTTTGTTTTGTTAATGCAGCAATATTGTTCCCATTTCAATTATAATGTGAACAATGATGCTGCATTAACGATTTTTGTATGCGGTGCGTTTGTTAAAAATGGTGTCATTTTCCCCAAAAAAAAATGTAACGAGACCCCATCTCTAATTTTTTTAACAAGCGCACCCCATACAAAATATAACCGCAATTGCTCGCATGTTAAAATGTGGAAAAAAACACTTTACACGCTGTAAATTATTGAAAATACATATTTTATTGCATTTTTTGTTATAATATACAAACATGACATAACGTATACATATAATAATGACATATTATGAATCTACCGAGTCTGACGGAAAGAACGATATATAATATGTCGATGTCATATACTAAAATAAGCCTTCAAAACACGTTTAAACATGATGCGCAAAACAGGTAAAAAATGACCTCAGCACAGGGGCGGGAAAAGCCTCAGCAGCGAAAGGGTTAAAAAAGGCCTGTCAAACTATTTTTTTTTTAAATTTTCATTAAATAACACTGTGACTGATTACTTGTTTTTTCTTGCTATCTTTTCTCCTCTATCCCTCTGTGTCTTGAAGTAAAATTTTCTCCAAGAATTTAAACCACTTTCATCAGCAGCCACATCCGACATCAGCTCTGTGATCTTTAAGGGGTTATTCAAAGAGCATCAAAATTTCAGTGCGCTTTCATTTGGCGCACTTCGGTGCGATTCAGCGAGTTCAATCAGAACTGTGAAATAAATCATGTAATATAAATCATATCTACACACCAGCCAGAGTACAATAAGAAAACCAGAACTCTGTTTTTCCTGTATTTGCATACACGTTGATATATAAATTCTGATGATGTGATTCTGATGATGATGCAAAAACAGTTGCTGTTTACTTGGCTCCCCATCTTGCAGTAGTCTGTTTTTTTAAGTAAATTCTTCTCCATAAAAGAAACTATTTAGGTATATCACACTTAACTGCCACAATTGTATATAAAATATAATGTCCTATATTACAATGTATGCGCCAAAATAGGGACACTAACAGGGAAAACCTGTACCTGCAGGTTTCCCCTTAGCGTCCCAGTTTTAGCACCATATTACGGGGCAGGCGCTAGTTCAGCAGCCTGCCCTGTTACGCAGTGCTAACCTCCTGGATACCTGTGGCAATGCTCCTGTGCCACCATGTGGCACAGCGTGTGTCACCTTATGGAGTCCATGGAGGGTTGAACTGCCTGTCCGTGAGCCCTGCACAATCTCGCTCTCGCAAGATCATGCAGGGCCACAGAGTGATTCACGGAATGAGACCGGATACTATTTGTCCTCAGTCTCACTCTGGTCCTGGCGGCCAGAAGTGGCGGATCAGGCCACTGTTCTTGCCAGTGGTTGAGAGGTGAGTATCTGAATTTTTGGGGTTTTCAGCTGGTGCAGACTGATTCTACAGAAGTGGAATCAGTTAGCACCAGCTTCTTAGCTGTGGTTAACTTTTTAGTTATCGCATCAGTGCAATAATTACCATTAGGACTTTGTAATCCTAATTACTCTTTGCGCTTCCACTGTTAAGCATAAAGAGCACAAAGTACAATAAGCTCACACAATCTAGCGCAATAACAATGCGGTAAAAGATTATTTTTAACCTATTAGCAGTAGGGTTGTAATATCGGGGAAATCCTTTAAAGTCACCTCACCTAGCGTAACGTTCACATATGTGAGTGCTAACGCTAGTGTTAAGTTTGTAATAGGGTCCTGTGTTTCTTAAATGTCCTCGCGGTAATTCATAATAGACATTTGAGATGTGTAGAACATATGTTTCAATCAATTTTATTTTGAAAATATATCCCTATGTATGAATGTACAGGACCCTATATGCCAAGAGTTCAACAGCAAAACACAATGTAAAATGTAATACTTGGGGTCCTACTTGGAGAAGAGATGATGAATTTTTGTATTCATCACCTCTCTATACACAAAACAAAGAAGGTATCTTCACTATATCCAGTGGTGTATTTAGGTTTTGTGCTGCCCTAGGCCTGACTAAACTCGTGCACCCCCTAATTTAAATTTGAGGCACCCCTTCCTGTCAAGGGCACACCTCTTCCTGGTTAATCCCCACCCTTCCTCTTTAAGCTCCACCTTTTCCTCTCTTTATATTAAAAGTGGATACCAAGTGCCTACTTGTATATTTTGTATACCATTTCAAATGTTGTATCTACTGAGATAAATAAAATTATGAAATGTTTAAATTCAAGCATTTTTACAAAGAACATGCCACGCATGTCAAGTACACTGGATCACAGCCGCTCTAATTAGTTGAACAATAAAATCCACAGAAACGTGCACTGCATATGAGTGTATCACAAAGCTGCACAGCAATAAAACTCACAGAAATGGGCACTGTGTATGAGCATATCAGAACTACACAGCAATAAAACTCACAGTAATGTGCAGTGTGTATGAGCGTATCCCAGAGCTCCAGGGCAATAAAACTCACAGTAATATGCAGTGTGTATCATTGAATCCACAGCAATAAAACTCCCAGCAATGCAATGTGCAGTGTGTATGAGTGTATCAGAATCCACAGCAATAAAACTCCCAGCAATGCAATGTGCGGTGTGTGTGTCAGCGTATTAGAATTCACAGCAATAAAACTCCCAGCAATGCAATGTGCTGTGTGTATGAGTGCATCAGATTTTTATTCTATTCGATTTTATTCCGTATGCAAACGCCCTGCTCCGCTGCTCGTTGTTTGAGAACACAGCTCAAAGCTGACACACAGTGACAGTGGCACCTCCTAGTACACCCTAATGACACCCCAATAATCATTGGTACCTGGGGCGGCCTGCCCTCCGCCACTCCCCTAAGTACACTACTGCTCTGTGATATGCTCACACACAAGTTTGGCGAACTGCCAGCAAGTACGGTGCTGTTTGAAGGCATTGCAAATCCCCATAGAGAAGTAATAGTTAATCTATTCAAAGAACACCAAACAGCAGAGACATGGCAGTGAAATGCCCTGATGTTCGGTGGTTTCAATCAGCAGGTTTATTCAGGCGAACCCCATAGGTTTTAATGTTAAAAATATTCCCGTTTTTATGCAATATCTAATAAACCATTTATTATTATAATCTGCAGTAAAAAGATTTTTTTTAGTACCTTTTAGTAATTTTTCAGCAAAATTTCCCCCCCTTTTTGTTAATAGCGGTTTTTCTTTTTTCTGTAACAG
The DNA here is from genome assembly GCA_009667805.1 of Leptobrachium leishanense. Taxonomy (NCBI): domain Eukaryota; kingdom Metazoa; phylum Chordata; class Amphibia; order Anura; family Megophryidae; genus Leptobrachium; species Leptobrachium leishanense. The sequence goes on from RXON01002484.1 coordinate 23,136, forward strand.
TACTTTTTATTATCAATCATAGGATCTTATATGTAAATTCCAGACATTTTAGTTCAGTAGTTCCTTTGAAAACAGCAGGCCACGGGTTTGCGGTGGCAGCATTCAGCGGCCGACTCCATGCACTTTGGGGACCCTGCGGTGAATGGTGAATTCACTGCAGGGTGGGGAAATTTTATTCCCCGAAGTGCAGGGAACTACAGAACACTAAAATGTTGGCGTCATTTCGGTGCTCTGTGAGTAACCCATTTAGTGGTGAGGTTTTTTGCTGCCCCCTGGAAAGTGAAAGCCTAGGCCTTGCCTACCCAGGACATGCTTGAAAATTAGTGAAATCTCAATGTATCCTTCCTGGCAAAATACTTTGCAAAAGTAAAAAAAACTAATTATTTTTTTTTAGGGGTGGGGCCCCCTGGAAAGTGCCGCCCTAGGCCTAGGCCTTGTTGACCTAGGCCGAAATACACCACTGACTATATCCTCAATATTATAATTTTATCACCACTCAATGCCCATTTTAATGAAGTTTTATAGAGGCAAACCTCTATGTGAGTCCTATTCGAAACATTCACTATAGTTGCTCTCAGTTCAGACAAACAGGGTTATTCATAGAAAGGTGAAACTGGAGAACTTTTGGAGAAGTGAAAACTATAGCAGGGTTATTCAGAGAGAGGCGAAAAGCAGGAGAATTACTGGAGAAGTGAAAATTCTAGGTCAAAATAGCCAAACCAGAAAAATTCTCCCATTTCCAAATCAGCTATTTTGACCTAGAATTTTCACTTCTCCAAAAGTTCTCCAGAGTTTCACTTTTCTCTGAATAACCCTGTATTTATCACACGAAACAGGAATAAAGTTTCACAGAATGGTAGGTTTATTTACATCCTACCCCAAACAATTACAATTTTTGAGGCAAAAGGAAGACATGAAGAGCAAAAAATATGACCTTGCTGCAAAATAGAGATAATAGGTAAAAACAGACAAAAATCAATCCTGCACTCTTCTACCACTGCTTTCGTACACCAATTTCAGCCCCACTTTATGAAGCCATTAGCGGGAGGGGACATGAATGGTCCCTTCACTTTATACAGTGAGTGAGGTGGGAAAGGAGGGGCAGTTTTTTGCAGGGAGAAGCAAGAATGGCACATGGGTTGGAGCCGAGAGCAGTTCTTGGTGCCACCTTGTTTCGGCAGCCAGGGAGTCTTTTTTTCTGTTTTTTGGTGTGGCAGAATGGTATGTGTGGTTGCATCAAGTGTCAGAACAGATGGAGGGTGTCACAGTGTTACAGGATTTAAATGGGGGATGGGTGTCCAGCAACTAGGCTCAGGTTAAAGGGGTTTTGGGGAGTTTTAGTTTGGAAGATATCGGCCCTAGGTGAGGAGGATCTCGCTGGGTTCCAGGGTACTGGAGCTAAATGTTGGCATGACGTAACAGGTTTATCAAGGAATGGCTACTAGACAGTAATATAGTAACACATTATGTAAAGGTGGGTAATTTCAATTTGTAACTATAATTGTAATTGTTGATAATTGTATTTTGTTTTAAATTTTGTTTTGTACTGGCTGGGTGGAGTAGAGATAATATCACTGCTCTATGACTGTGGAGACACAGGTTTAAATCCCGGGAAGAGCAGTAAGTGTCCTTGGGCAAGACACCAAATGGTACATACTTGAAAACGAGAGAAATCTCAAAGTATCCTTCCTGGTAAAATACTTTAAAAAAATAAATGTTATTGTTATGATAATTCATGCTTGAGAGTTTATTTTACTTTTATAAGTAAAGCTGTGATTGGTTCAAGTCCACATAAAACTATCTATTTAGTGTGGTGTCTTTATTGAGGAGGAATGGAGGTCATATGTGGAAATTGGGTGGGGGTTGGGTAATATCAAGGAGTCAAAGATGGAAAATTCATGCATAAAACTTACCATTTCCACAGGTGTCTCTCCTCTAGACGCAGGAGGAAGATAGGGGCGGCATTAGCCAGCGGAAATGGCTGGTCAATTGAGCGCAATTAACACCAGTTGGTGATTAACTAGGGAAGATGTATGTATTTATACCTGAATAAGATGTACACCATGTAATTTCTTTTTTTGACACTGATGAAGCCTGTGTAACAGGCGAAACGCGTTTGGCTTATGTTACCTACTTTCTTTTATTGATTAAACAATCCTTTTTTATCCTACTTCATCGCCTGCCTTGTTTTTGGGGTGGTTGTATCACCATTTCTCCATCTTTTTCTCCACCATTTCTCCATCCATTTCTCCATCTTTTGCAAAGTCATTGAAGAGGAATCCAGAAGGATGGTTCTGGGGTAAGCAGGTTACCCTGTAATACCTGGCACGCCTTCATTTGAGAGCTGGCAGCTCTCACTCTGTGTGAGTACTAATAGTGAAGCAAAGTATAAATGTTCCCTTTGTACTGCAATATTGCATTATATGTACCTTTCTGTGTTCTCTTTGAGGTCCATGTTTAAAAGAAGACCCATTCTACTATTCCATTTAAGTGAACCATTGGATGTCTGGCCACTTCTGTTTAAAGTGGCACCCTCATTCCTGTGTTTTCCTTTGGGGACTTCTATGAAGCACTGATCCATACCCACTGCTTTGTTTTTTTTTATAAAACTTACCATTGTTATCAGCACTTTGAATCACATATGTCCATGCTTAGAGTTCTAGAAAAGGACATTGTTTTAATTGGGCTGTAGTGGGTGTAGACCAAGGATTGGTACTTTATTAGTGTCAATTATTATTCTTACTATAAATTATATTATAGTTATCCATCACTAAAAAGGTTATTTGTTTGTACTAGCACCCAACTGGGCTTCCACCAGGAAATTCTAGATTCCTGACTTGTGATCCATTGACTAGGCATCCTAAGACAAATGGACATTATGACGACTTTGACCGATATCGATTAGTAAAGTTCTGGTTTCTGACTTGGGACAATAAATGCATATGTGATGAGATTTAAGCTTAGACATACATATCACAACATAACAAGGAAAAAGAGTGTCACCTGCGCTCATTTCTATGTGTTCCATGTACAACAAAAATTAGGTTTTTGTTTGTTTCAATGGCCATTACAACGTAAGCCCACTCGCCACTTCAAGGCACCTCTTTAGAGTGGGTACCTAACAATTGTAACCAATTGTAATCTTGTTATGTTTTATACATTGACTGGGCTGTTACTCCTGGCAGTTGCTGCCGCTCCGGTGAGTATGGGCGCGACGCCATTTTTTCTGTATTTATGTATATCACGCTTGTAACACCAGTCCGTCGTTCTGCAGCTCTTTCCATGTTTTTGATCCCAAATGGGAAGTGTTTGGTGCGTGTATAAATAAAAGCCACCATCTTTGCCTCTCCTTGGCTGAAAAGCAGCTGGAGGGGCTTGGAGCTGCTCAGTAGAGCGGCCTTTTGGTTACAATTGTTAGGTACCCACTCTAAAGAGGTGCCTTGAAGTGGCGAGTGGGCTTACGTTGCAATGGCCATTGAAACAAAAAAAACCTAATTTTTGTTGTACATGGAACACATAGAAACGAGCGCAGATGACACTCTTTTTCCTTGTTATGGTTTATACATTGACTGGGCTGTTACTCCTGGCAGTTGCTGCCCCTCCGGTGAGTATGGGCGCGACGCCATTTTTTTCTGTATTTATATACATATCACAACAACTCATTACATACTATGCCCAGTGACCTCAAAAGAAATGAAAGAACTCACTAGCACAACATTAAATAAAACATTAAATGTAGCAATATTCAGAGTGCTATTTTCAAACGAAATATCAAAGAAATATGACTCCGGAGGATGGGAATTTTATGCACATACATTTATTATGCACAGAACAGGTGATAGGTAGAAAAGCACCAAAGTGCCCAAACACGGGAATTTCCAGGGGAAATCTATGTTGATAAAAACAATAATACTTATGCTTCCTTATAGTGTTACAGTTAAATATTAACTCTATCATACGACAGGGATCAAAGGCGCTTTTGTGTTATTGTTTATTTATGAATTTACTGAACATTTACAGTAATAAACTCACAATTTTTCAAATTATTTAAATTATTGGTAATATTTTAGAACACCAGTTTTTCCTGTCTTCATAAAATTGTAAGCTGTTAAAGACTAATGAATGATGGGACGTGGTACAAAGGTAAGGGATAAAATGCCAGAGGTTAAAGAAGCAAGCCTGGATTACCAAAAATGGAAAAAATTGATGGTCAAACACAGGATTGTCTGTTAGGGAAATGGCAAAGAAAGACAAGATATCAGCGTACAGATTCTTTCAACATCATAAGGCCCGTGTCAGACGAAGCAGTGATCACGTCTGTGTTGCCGCACATTTTAACGTCCGTGGTAGCATAAAATTATGATCAATAGAGACCCACACACAAAGTACGTCCGCACAGAAATGCGGATGCACAACGCACGTGGCACCGGATGCAATTTAGACAAGAACGTCAAACTGCTAGGATGGACGCACAGAGTACGCCACGTCCGCGTAGCTTTGTGTGTGAGTGATGGAACGTAGTCAGGCAGACTGCATTTTTGACGTCCAGCATTTTTGACGGACAAAATGGTTTTTCATATCATGCATCAATATTTTTCCTTTTATATATTAATTTTATTTCCCATCTACATCAGTCAAAAAAAATGTCAGTTAACCACTTGGCTGCTATGGACACGCTCAGCGCGTCCAGCCAAGTGGTTCTCCTGTGCTACGGACGCGCTCAGCACGTCCGAGCACAGGAGGCAGCAATCCGCCGGATTCCGGCGGATTGCTGTGCCCCCCCGGTGCGGGCTGACATCTTGGATGTCAGCCCAGCACTCGGGAGCCCGGCGGGGACATTAGATGTCATCGCGGCTACGCGATGACATCTAATTCAGGTGCCCCCCCTGCATGTGCGGAGGAGGCGCCTGAAAGGGAGGGGGGAGGTCCTTCGGACCTCTCTCCCTCACGATCGCCGGGGAGCAGGGGGTTAAGACAGGCACCGCTTGGAAGGGCACAGCCTGGCCTTCCAAACGGTTGCTCTCATTAACCCCTGGGGAGCCGGATCACGAATCGGCGCTGAAAAGCGCCGGTTCGTGATCCTTTCCCGGAGCTGGCCGACATCTTGGATGTCGGCCAAGCCTCCGGGAACTCCCCCTGAGGACTGGCGTCATCGTGCTATGCACGATGACGCCAGTCCTGGAGTTAACCCCTAGCTGCCACCAACGGTGGAGATAGGGGATTCCAATGAATCCCCTATCTCCCGATCCGTGGCAGCTAGGGGTTAAAGTTTGGTATTGTTGGATCGGCCAGAGCATGGCTGTTCCAACGATACCAAACACCACTGTGAAAAAGTTTTAAAAAAATTAAAAATAAAAATAAAAAAATATTTAAAAAAAAATTCTAAAAAAAAAAATAAACAAGTATTTTTTTTTTTCTTGGTTTGTTAATGCAGCAATATTGTTCCCATTTCAATTATAATGTGAACAATTATGCTGCACTAACGATTTTTGTATGCGGTGAGTTTGTTAAAAATCGCGTAATTTCCCCCAAAAAAAGATGTAACGAGACCCCATCTCTAATTTTTTTAACAAGCGCACCCCATACAAAATATAACCACAATTTCTCGCATGTTAAAATGTGAAAAAAATACACTTTACATGTTGTAAATTATTGAAAATTCATATTTTATTGCATTTTTTGTTATAATATACAGACAGGTCATGACGTATACATATAATAATGACATATTATGAATCTGCCGAGTCTGACGGAAAGAACGATATATAATATGTCTGGGTCATATACTAAAATAAGCCTTCAAAACACGTTTAAACATGATGAGCAAAACCGGTAAATATGACCTCAGCACAGAGGCGTGAAACGCCTCAGCAGCGAAAGGGTTAAAAAAATGGACCGTGCGTTGTCTACAGTATCATCAGTCAGAAAGTATGTCAGTTGTGCACGGACGCACAGTCTGCTCAGAATGCGTTCGTCTGACATTAGCATAAGGCATGCGGAAATTGAAGGTAACTCTGTCAGAAAGAAGTAGTGATTGCTCTAGTGTTGGTGAGTCCTCAGGCATGGTTCAAATGTGAGGTCCCTTTATTATACAAAATCTGCAAATATTAATACAATAAATTTTAATTACTTTCATAAAACATTAATAAAATTCTCTTGATTGACAGGTGTATATGAATGTAGTAGTGCATTTGTTTTCAGTAATATCTGCACATGAATTTCACATACATACTAACAGAATACACAGATTACATTACGTGAGGCCTCTGTTGGAGTGACACCTTAAGTATTTGCTTAGTTTGCCTGATTATAAAGCCAATTCTGGGTAAAGGACTGATAGACCCAAAACTACAACAGAATCAGAAAAAAAAGTACGTGAGACATGATAGAGAGCTAACTGAAGTAGAGTTTCAACACAGTTTAACCCTTTCCTGCCACAGGGCATACCATGCCGTCCCTGTGGCGTTTAGGCTTAGAAGAAGCGGGGCGTACTAGTACGCCCTGTTGACATCTATGGGTTGCCTCGGCCCCGCCCAGCAGCTGGCATGTTGGCTGCTGTGGGACAGCCTGAACTCAACGGTTGGACGGACCTAAGGAAAGGCCTGCTGAGGAGGCCAGCAAGCGGGGTGTACTAGTACGGTGTTAATTCTTTCCCGCCGGACGCAACCCACCCAGCATTAAGGGGTTAACACTGGTCCAAATACACAAGATCCTCAGCTGGGAATAGAAGAAACCATGGATGAAAGTTTTACAGGTCAACTGCAGGCAAGTTGGTGCTAAGATGGCGAAATAAGAACAGGGTCCTTATCTTGGCCATAAAGCACTGCCAGTAGACTACTGATGGATGCAATAAGTTTGTGTGGAATCATGAATCAAATTTTTAAATATTTAGGTCATCAAGCATGACTTTTGTATGGCATCAATAAGGCGAAAGGATTGTTACTCATTCTGTAACACCAAATGTATAACATGGAGAAGGAATGAATGGTCTGACGCAGTTTTTCTGTAACCGGAATCTACAATTTGACCAGAGTGAGGGAGACAAAAATTTTCAACACCATGCAGTACTCTCTTGTTTACACCTAGCTAATCAGATTTTCATCTTACAGCAGGATAATGACCCAAATGAGCTTTTACAATAGAAAATAAGTACATTTGAGCAACAAAATAAATTGGCAAAGATGATATAGTAGGAGTGGGAGATCCTGCTGCTGAGGGAACATACAATCTATATGGCAATTGGGGACATGGAGAGAATAGGGAGGGAAGTGCTTTGCTAGTGGTGTTTTAAGTAGAGCGCAACTTGAAGTTCTGAGTTATGACATTTGATTGCAGACTTTTCTGAAGAGCTGGGTTGTCAGGGAGCATTTGAAGGAGTGTAAATTGGGGGACAGTGTAATAGGACGAGGAACTGAATTGCACAGAACAAAAGCAACTTGAGGGATATCCTGAAGACTGGCATGAGAAAAGCTGTTAACAGAGGAAGATCAGAGTGATGCAAAGATCATAGGGAGTGGAATGGTGAGTATAAATCAGTAAGGAAAGGTAGGAGGGAGCAGGGTTAGAGAGCACTTGGAATGTCAAGGTAAAGATTTAAAATTTTATTCTGTATGACTTTGAAAGCCAGTCAAAAGCTTTGGCAAGGGGGCTGGCCAATGTAGAGTGCTGGGAAACGTGGAACAGATATGAAGAGGCATTGAGGAAGGATTGGAGGTGGAAGAGTCTCGAGGAAGGAAGTCCTGACACTAGGTTATCATAGCAGTAAAGATATGAGATGATGAAGGAATAACACAATAGTTTGGTAGTATCTGGGTTAGGGATGACTGGAGTTTTGCTATTTTATGAAGGTGACAAATTTTAGAATGGGTCTGGGGAGCGAAGAAGGGAGCAGAATAACTCTAAGGTAGCGGACCTGAGAGGAAGGAGAAAGGTGTTAAGGAATATAGGTGAGTTATTAGGGGGAATAAATAAAATGTCTGTGTTAATCTTAAAGTGGTGGGAGGTCATCCAGGATTAGATATGCAAAAGGCAGTTGCTGACACATTAAAGGACAGTGGGGCTCTATATGCTGCTATATAAAAAAATGAAGTCTTCTAAAATGTTTCTGTCACCAATTAAAGTAATAATTCTTGCAAAGTATGCATGTCCCTTTGTGACAAATGACTCTGTAATCATTTCACTTCTGTCATTATTCTTGTTCGCTCCATTGAACATAATGTTAATTGACCCAGTTATCTTATTTATCAATTTTTAGACTTCAATTAGTTAATAGTGAAGTATAAGAGCTCATAATCATTGACCATCTTGCAATGCAATACATGCCTTTTTCATATGTTGATGACGTATTATATTGCCTAACTAGAGGATTAAATCTTCAGCTTCCAAAGAGATATAGAGATACAAATACTTTAAAAAAGTTCTGAAAGCATGTTTTATCTAGAGCACAATGTTCCGTGGCAAGTAAAACTTCAATGGTGCATAGGGGCTGCTTGCAGAAGGACCATAGTATGTCCTCAATAACAGGTTGATGATAACCTTTGTTATAGATGAAATTGCCCAACAGATTATTGTACCTTTGTACATCTTCTACTCTGTATAGAATGTGCAAAACAACTTGGGGGCTCGTGAATGATGTATGGTTCCCTTTAGCTTAATGTTGAAGTAGTAGCTGCTACAAAAAAAAGAAAAGATACCAGCTCCCAAAAGTGATTTTGCGAATGAAGAATCACAGACACCTTATCTCCTGTGCACAGCTGGAGTAAATATTAGCAGTGGTGCATGTCATCACAGCTGCTATTGTGGGCTCATAGTGGCGTGCATTAAATACCTGATGCTAAAAACGCAAGTAGGCTACTTGTGGTGGCAAATTTTAGAGTGGTAGGTTGGCAATCCCACTCCATCCAGAATAGGGCCCCAAATCACCCCTACACCTGTCAATCACAACCTTGGTACAGGTGCAAGACTACAGCTCCCTACTACGTTTTTGCTAACAGAAGAGAGCAGGAGTGTCAACTTTGGGCTAGATTGTAGGTTGGGTTTAAACATAACCAGAGTTGTTGCAAATTTACCAACTCTTTCGACTTCAATGTTAACGTGAGGGTTCTCCCTTACATAACACCAAATACAGGTTATTTACTAACTGCCATTCTCTCATTCGAAGGATGATAAATTAATATACTGTACAAACATCCGTGGATCAAGATCAAACCACTGTGAATTCACTATTTTGGGAACTTCCACCTTGGTTTCATTTCTGCCAAAGTCTTGGTAGTTCTCAGTTCAGTGTAGTTCTCTGGGTAATTTTTGGTGGGTTTCTACAGTACTTTCCACAGTAGTTTCTGGTGACGTTATTCAGCATAGAATTCACTGTAGTTTCCAACATATCTAGATTCACTCAATGTTATCTGACATCATTTTTTTCCATAGTTTCTAAGGGAGCTCAAAAAGAAATGCCGATATAAACTTACCAAAATATATTCACCATTGTTGAAAACAGTGAAACAAAGCTAAATGGAAAAGAACAGTAGTTCACTTAATGCTACTGAAGAATAAAGGTAATACCATTGTTCACTGCTGTTGGTGGTTGTTTGCATCAGCTTCGTCTGCTGTTCTTGAATTTTGCTTCTGTGGATATAACCAAGTTCACTGTAGCTGCAACAATGTTGGTTGCAACTACAGTGAACTTTGGTGCCACAACAGTGGTTAGTGAATAACCCATAGTCATTTAACTAAAACCATTTTTTTTCCCCTCAAAGACCTCAAAACTGATTTTCCAACTGAATCTCTCACTACTCAACCTAGGTATAAAACATGTAGGGCTATATTACAATCTTCGCGCAAAAACCCTTGCGCAAAGCGAAAATCTTTGCGCCAAGCGTTAAACTTTTGCGTGCGCAAATGACCACTGAAATTACAATCCTCGCGACTTTTTTCTTCCGCTGATCAATTGCGTGAGCAAAGAGTACGTGCACAAATGCAGGCGCAGTGCCGTCTCGCGCAAAAATCTTTGCGCGTAAAGTTTTGTGCATTCATTCAGCCAATCAAAATGAAGAAACACACCTATCAAACGCAACTGAATTGCGTCTGCCAGAGGCATCGGAGATGGGTTCTGCGTCTATGATGCAAAATGAGCACATATGCTACAGTAATAATACACACACACCTGCCATCATCCATTATATTGTTTCTGCATTCCTTTTTATGGGCTGTGTTTGTTTTTTTGGGTTAGCCAGATTGTTCAGATATGCCGTTAGCACCAGCTTTTAGGAGTTGCTAAAATTAGCGCGCAAAGGCTATGCGGTAATTACCACGAACAGATTGTAATACCATCCTCATGCCAGCGCACATCGCATTTGCGCTCACAATGTTAAGTATAGGACACGCGAAGTACAGTAGCTCGCGCAGGGTTCGCGCAGGTTTATCCACGGTAGACGATTGCGCGGTTGTTGCGCTGACTATGTAATACGGCATTCGGCGCAAATGGTTTTACCCCTTGCATTAATGTTTTTTGCGCTTGCGCAAACATTTCCGTGAAGATTGTAATTTAGCCCCTAGTCAGATACTCCTTGGACCAATCTGCTCTCCCTGGTTGCTAAAAATATCTTGGCCTCCCCATAGGTTTTCTTGCTGAACTGAATTTTTAATCCAGATTGCCAAAGTGATATAACCAATTATTATTTCTAGCATTTACCAAAAGGAAAATTTTATTAATTGCCAAAATGCAATAAAAGCAATTTAGCCTTCATCATGCAAACAAAAGGCCCTATTCCAACACTGGTGCAGAATGGGAACCCGTAAGTAAAAAAGATATTACTTACCACCTCCCTTTTAATGTTAGCTATGCTGGGGTTTGTGATTTATTATCACCTGACACACCGCTGCAACGTTCAGCTACTGGAGTCCATAGGACACAGAGCAGGGTCGTCAGAAATAGCTGAGTCGGTACACAAAGCGAATTCGTTATGAATAGCCAGTCACACACAGAGCATGTTTGTTAAGAATAGTTGGGGTCATACACAGAGCGGGTTCATTAAGGATAGCCAGAGTCATACACAATAAAGCAAATACACAGAAAGCACTGAAGGATATAGAACCACATCAGGACAATGAGTCTACTTGAGCAGATTGACTTTAAACCCGGCTGGGTGGAGTAGAGGTAACATCACTGCTCTATAACTGTGGAGACCGTGGAGACACAGGTTTGAATCCCTGCAACAGCACCTCTCCAGTAAGGGTCTTTGGGCAAGACACCTAACGGTACATACTCGCCAGCCACCCAGGACATACTTGAAAACACTCCCGGACTGGCCATCGGGCAAACCAGGTGTTTGCCCGATCGGCAGCCAGCCTCCCTTGCTGGTCGGCCAACATAGCCAGCCACCCGGCAAGGTGGCCTCCCCGCCGCTCAGCGCTGCCATCACGTGACCTCCTCGGAGCTGGGAGGAAGTGATCATCACAACGTCACTTCCTCCTAGCGCTTCATTCTGCACGAGGAGAGCGCTGGCTCCTGACTCCCACCCAGGACTCAGCCGGTCTGCAGGATGGGGGGGATTAAATGAAAAGTGTGTGGGGGGATCAATGAAATGGGGGGGAATTGCATGAAATAAAAAAAGGAAAATGAGAAGAGGAGATAAAAGGTGTGTGGGGGATCAATGAAATGGGGGGGAATTGCAAGAAATAAAAAAAAAGGAAAATGAGAAGAGGGGATGAAATGGGGGATGCAAGAATGACATTTTTTTTATGAAAAAAGGGGATGAAATGTGGGGATGCAAGAATGAAATAAAAAAATTAAAAGAGGGGATGAAATGGGGGACGCAAGCATGAAATAAAAAAGGAAAATGAAATGAAAAGAGGGGATGAAATAGGGGGGATGCAAGAATGAAATAATAAAGAAAATGAAAAGAAGGGGGTGTAATGAAAAGGGAATGAAATGGGGGAATGCAAGAATGAAATAAAAAAGGGAACTGAAGGGGGGCAATGAAATGGGGGAATGCAAGAATAAAATAAAAAAAGGAAAATGAAATGAAAGGGGGCAATAAAATGGGGGAATGTAAGAATGAAAAAAAAGAGAACTGAAAGGGGGGCAATGAAATGGGGGATGAAATAGGGAATGCAAGAATGAAATGAAAAAAGAAGGAAAATGAAAAGAGGGGGTGCAATGAAAAGAGGGGAGATGAAATTAGGGGGAGAATGCGATGAAAAATGGGGGATGAAATAAAAAGAGTGGGAAATGAAAAGGAAGGGAGTTGGGGAGATGGATGTGATAAAGGGAGGGTTACATGAAAAAGAGACTCATTGCATTTACCATTAGAGGTCTATTGCTGTGGATCCTGTGTACACTCAAACTCGTTGCCTTTACTGTTTGAGGTCTATTGTTGTGGATTCAAGTGTACGTTCATACTCACTGCCTTTTCCGTGAGAGTTTTACTGCTGTGGAGCTCTGTGATACGCTCAAACACACAGCACATTATTGTAAGTTCTATTGCTGTGGAGATCTGTGATATGCTCAAACGCACCATATTACTGTGGGTTTTATTGTTATGGAGCTCTGTGACACCCTCAAACACTGCACATAACTGTGGAGCTCTGTGATATGCTCACACACACCACACATCACTTTGGGTTTTATTGTTATGGAGCTCTGTGACACCTCAAACACTGCACATAACTGTGGAGCTCTGTGACACCCTCAAACACTGCACTTTACGGTGGAGCTCTGTGACACCACCATAATGTGCAGTGTCACAGAGCTCCACAGCAATAAAAGTCACTGTAATGTGCGCTGTGTAGGAAAAAAAAGTGGGCTGCTCAGTCCAAAATGCCCAGGCCTATATTTTGTCCCAGTTCGGGCCTGCTTGAAAACGAGAGGAATCTCAATGTATCCTTCCTGGTAAAATACTTTCTCCAAAAAAAACCCAAAAAACTCAGCTGCACTGCGTCATCATGCCATGCCCCGGCCCTTGGCCACCCACGTGACCGCCACAGGCGTGCATATCACTCGGCGCCCGGCCAGCGAGCAGCGAGGATGACGCTGCCGGGCACTGGATCAGATCCTGAACGTTGGACGTGACAGTTTGGAAAGTACGCATTAATAATCGTATAAGGTACATTGTTAACCTTACCCTTCCACAATATATACATCTCCCCCTTCAGGGTTCTTAATCGCCCTATCAGTTAATACGTTTTCCTATTGTCAACCATGGAATAGGGCCCAAAATGTTCCAGTTTGTATGTAGAGGCAGTTTTAGGGATTTCTAATAGTTTCCTAATATTAATCTTTTTACATTAAAAGGCAGTGTTTTCACTCTTTATAATAACCAGCAGCAATTCTAAATTATATTAAATATTTAAGCTTAAATAAAGAAAACTCCTTTTACAAACTAAGTCTATCGATTTAACATTCTTTAGTTATTAATTGAATAATATGTTTGGCAATCTTTAATACTATTTCAATTTCAA
>RXON01002485.1:0-82474 GCA_009667805.1 Leptobrachium leishanense
GCATATGAATCCACACACTGCTGGAAGCACCTCTCTGCAGTATAATTAATGCAGCATATGAATCCACACACTGCTGGGAAGCGCCTCTCTGCAGTATAATTAATGCAGCATATGAATCCACCACACTGCTGGGAAGCACCTCTCTGCAGTATAATTAATGCAGCATATGAATCCACACACTGCTGGGAAGCACCTCTCTGCAGTATAATTAATGCAGCATATTAATACACACACTGCTGGGAAGCGCCTCTCTGCAGTATAATTAATGCAGCATATGAATCCACACACGGCTGGGAAGCGCCTCTCTGCGGTATGATTAATGCAGTATATGAATCCACACACTGCTGGGAAGCGCCTCTCTGCAGTATAATTAATGCAGCATATGAATCCTCACACTGCAGGGCAGCACCTCTACAGTATAATTAATGCAGCATATGAATCCTAACACTGCCAGGCAGCAACTCTACAGTATAATTAATGCAGAATATGAATCCTCACACTGCCGGGCAGCACCTCTACAGTATAATAATGCAGCATAAGAATCCAAACACTGCCGGGCAGCACCTCTACAGTATAATTAATGCAGCGTATGAATCCTCACACTGCAGGGCAGCACCTCTACAGTATAATTAATGCAGCATATGAATCCTAACACTGCCAGGCAGCACCTCTACAGTATAATTAATGCAGAATATGAATCCTCACACTGCCGGGCAGCACCTCCACAGTATAATAATGCAGCATAAGAATCCAAACACTGCCGGGCAGCACCTCTACAGTATAATAATGCAGCATATGAATCCACACACTGCCGGGCAGCACCTCTACAGTATAATAATGCAGCATATGAATCCACACACTGCCGGGCAGCACCTCTACAGTATGATTAATACAGCATATGAATCCAAACACTGCCGGGCAGCACCTCTACAGTATAATTAATGCAGCATATGAATCCATACACTGCTGGGAAGCTCCTCTCTGCAGTATAATTAATGCAGCATATGAATCCACACACTGCTGGGAAGCACCTCTCTGCAGTATAATTAATGCAGCATATGAATCCACACACTGCTGGGAAGCGCCTCTCTGCAGTATAATTAATGCAGCATATGAATCCTCACACTGCAGGGCAGCACCTCTACAGTATAATTAATGCAGCATATGAATCCACACACTGCTGGGAAGCACCTCTCTGCAGTATAATTAATGCAGCATATGAATCCACACACTGCTGGAAGCACCTCTCTGCAGTATAATTAATGCAGCATATGAATCCACACCTGCTGGGAAGCGCCTCTCTGCAGTACAATTAATGCGAGCATATGAATCCACCACACTGCTGGGAAGCACCTCTCTGCAGTATAATTAATGCAGCATATGAATCCACACACTGCTGGGAAGCACCTCTCTGCAGTATAAATAATGCAGCCATATTAACCACACACTGCTGGGAAGCGCCTCTCTGCAGTATAATTAATGCTGCATATGAATCCAACACTGCTGGGAAGCACCTCTCTGTAGTATAATTAATGCAGCATATGAATCCACACACTGCTGGGAAGCACCTCTCTGCGAGTATAATTAATGCAGCATATGAATCCTCACACTGCAGGGCAGCACCTCTACAGTATAATAATGCAGCATATGAATCCCACACTGCTGGGAAGCACCTCTCTGCAGTATAATTAATGCAGCATATGAATCCACACACTGCTGGGAAGCGCCTCTCTGCAGTATAATTAATGCAGCATATGAATCCACACCACTGCTGGGAAGCACCTCTCTGCAGTATAATTAATGCAGCATATGAATCCACACACTGCTGGGAAGCACCTCTCTGCGAGTATAATTAATGCAGCATATTAATCCACACACTGCTGGGAAGCGCCTCTCTGCGGTATAATTAATGCAGCATATGAATCCACACACTGCTGGGAAGCGCCTCTCTGCAGTATAATTAATGCAGCATATGAATCCACACACGCTGGGAAGCGCCTCCTCTGCGGTATGATTAATGCAGTATATGAATCCACACCACTGCTGGGAAACGCCTCTCTGCAGTGATAATTAATGCAGCATATGATCCTCACACTGCTGGGAAGCGCCTCTCTCTGCAGTATAATTAATGCAGCATTATGAATCCTCACACTGCAGGGCAGCACCTCTACAGTATAATTAATGCAGCATATGAATCCTAACACTGCCAGGCAGCACCTCTACAGTATAATTAATGCAGAATATGAATCCTCACACTGCCGGGCAGCACCTCTACAGTATAATAATGCAGCATATGAATCCACACACTGCCAGGCAGCACCTCTACAGTATAATTAATGCAGCGTATGAATCCTCACACTGCCGGGCAGCACCTCTACAGTATAATAATGCAGCATATGAATCCACACACTGCCGGGCAGCACCTCTACAGTATAATTAATGCAGCATATGAATCCATACACTGCTGGGAAGCACCTCTCTGCAGTTTAATTTATGCAGCATATTATCCTCACACTGCAGGGTAGCACCTCTACAGTATAATTAATGCAGCGTATGATTCCTCACACTGCCGGGCAGCACCTCTACAGAATAATGCAGCAGCATATGAATCCACACACTGCCGGGCAGCACCTCTACAGTATAATTAATGCAGCATATGAATCCTCACACTGCCGGGCAGCACCTCTACAGCAGTGGTCCCCAAGCCCGGTCCTCAGGGCCCACTAACAGGCCAGATTTTGCAGATCACCTTGGGGAAATGCAGACTGAATCCTGCAATTACTGAGCAGCAATTCATATCACCTGTGATGTGCTTCACATATCTGGAAAACCTGACCTGTTAGTGGGCCCAGAGGACCAGGGTTGGGGACCACTGCTCTACAGTATAATTAATGCAGCATATGAATCCACACACTGCCGGGCAGCACCTCTACAGTATAATAATGCAGCATATGAATAAACACACTGCCGGGAAGCACCTCTACAGTATAATTAATGCAGCATATGAATCCACACACTGCTGGGAAGCGCCTCTCTGCGGTATAATTAATGCAGCATATGAATCCTCACACTGCATGGCAGCACCTCTACAGTATAATTAATGCAGAATATGAATCCTCACACTGCCGGGCAGCACCTCTACAGTATAATAATGCAGCATATGAATCCACTCACTGCCGGGCAGCACCTCTACAGTATAATTAATGCAGCGTAGGAGTCCTCACACTGCCGGGCAGCACCTCTACAGTATAATAATGCAGCACATGAATCCTCACACTGCTGGGAAGCGCCTCTCTGCGGTATAATTAATGCAGCATATGAATCCTCACACTGCAGGGCAGCACCTCTACAGTATAATTAATGCAGAATATGAATCCACACACTGCCGGGCAGCACCTCTACAGTATGATTAATGCAGCATATGAATCCTCACACTGCCGGGCAGCACCTCTACAGTATAATTAATGCAGCGTATGAATCCTCACACTGCTGAAGCGCCTCTCTGCCAAATAATTAATGCAGCATATGAATCCACACACTGCTGGGAAGCACCTCTCTGCAGTATAATTAATGCAGCATATGAATCCTCACACTGCAGGGCAGCACCTCTACAGTATAATAATGCAGCATATGAATCCACACACTGCCGGCAGCACCTCTACAGTATAATTAATGCAGCATATGAATCCACACACTGCGGGCAGCACCTCTACAGTATAATTAATGCAGCGTAATGAATCCTCACACTGCGGGCAGCACCTCTACAGAATAATGCAGCAGCATATGAATCCACACACTGCCGGGCAAGCACCTCTTACAGTTATAATTAATGCAGCATATGAATCCACACACTGCCGGGCAGCACCTCTACAGTATGATTAATGCAGCATATGAATCTCACACACTGCCGGGCAGCACCTCTACAGTATAATTAATGCAGCGTATGAATCCTCACACTGCCGGCAGCACCTCTACAGAATAATGCAGCAGCATATGAATCCACACACCCTGCCGGCAGCACCTCTACAGTATAATTAATGCAGCATATGAATCCATACACTGCCGGCAGCACCTCTACAGTATGATAATGCAGCATATGAATCCTCACACTGCCGGGCAGCACCTCTACAGAATAATGCAGCAGCATATGAATCCACACACTGCCGGGCAGCACCTCTACAGTATAATTAATGCAGCATATGAATCCATACACTGCCGGGCAGCACCTCTACAGTATGATTAATGCAGCATATGAATCCTCACACTGCCGGGCAGCACCTCTACTGTATAATTAATGCACTATATGAATCCACACACTGCCGGGCAGCACCTCTACAGTATAATTAATGCAGCGTAGGAGTCCTCACACTGCCGGGCAGCACCTCTACAGTATAATAATGCAGCACATGAATCCTCACACTGCTGGGAAGTGCCTCTCTGCGGTATAATTAATGCAGCATATGAATCCTCACACTGCAGGGCAGCACCTCTACAGTATAATAATGCAGAATATGAATCCTCACACTGCCGGGCAGCACCTCTACAGTATAATAATGCAGCATATGAATCCACACACTGCCGGGCAGCACCTCTACAGTATAATAATGCAGCATAGGAATCCTCACACTGCCGGGCAGCACCTCTACAGTATAATAATGCAGCATATGAATCCACACACTGCCGGGAGCACCTCTACAGTACAATAATGCAGCACATGAATCCTCACACTTCCGGGCAGCACCTCTACAGTATAATAATGCAGCATATTAATTCTCACACTGCCGGGCAGCACCTCTACAGTATAGTAATGCAGCACATGAATCCACACACTGCCGGGCAGCACCTCTACAGTATAATTAATGCAGCATATGAATCCACACACTGCTGGGAAGCGTCTCTCTGCAGTATAATTAATGCAGCATATGAATCCACACACTGCTGGGAAGCACCTCTCTGCAGTATAATTAATGCAGCATATGAATCCACACACTGCTGGGAAGCACCTCTCTGCAGTATAATTAATGCAGCATATTAATCCACACACTGCTGGGAAGCGCCTCTCTGCAGTATAATTAATGCAGCATATGAATCCACACACTGCTGGGAAGCGCCTCTCTGCAGTATAATTAATGCAGCATATGAATCCACACACTGCTGGGAAGCACCTCTCTGTAGTATAATTAATGCAGCATATGAATCCACACACTGCTGGGAAGCACCTCTCTGCAGTATAATTAATGCAGCATATGAATCCTCACACTGCAGGGCAGCACCTCTACAGTATAATTAATGCAGCATATGAATCCACACACTGCTGGGAAGCACCTCTCTGCAGTATAATTAATGCAGCATATGAATCCACACACTGCTGGGAAGCTCTCTGCAGTATAATTAATGCAGCATATGAATCCACACACTGCTGGGAAGCACCTCTCTGCAGTATAATTAATGCAGCATATGAATCCACACACTGCTGGGAAGCACCTCTCTGCAGTATAATTAATGCAGCATATTAATCCACACACTGCTGGGAAGCACCTCTCTGCAGTATAATTAATGCAGCATATGAATCCTCACACTGCAGGGCAGCACCTCTACAGTATAATTAATGCAGCATATGAATCCACACACTGCTGGGAAGCACCTCTCTGCAGTATAATTAATGCAGCATATGAATCCACACACTGCTGGGAAGCACCTCTCTGCAGTATAATTAATGCAGCATATGAATCCTCACACTGCTGGGAAGCGCCTCTCTGCAGTATAATTAATGCAGCATATGAATCCTCACACTGCATGGCAGCACCTCTACAGTATAATTAATGCAGCATATGAATCCTAACACTGCCAGGCAGCACCTCTACAGTATAATTAATGCAGAATATGAATCCTCACACTGCCGGGCAGCACCTCTACAGTATAATAATGCAGCATATGAATCCACACACTGCCGGGCAGCACCTCTACAGTATAATTAATGCAGCGTATGAATCCTCACACTGCCGGGCAGCACCTCTACAGTATAATAATGCAGCATATGAATCCACACACTGCCGGGCAGCACCTCTACAGTATAATAATGCAGCATATGAATCCACACACTGCCGGGCAGCACCTCTACAATATTATTAATACAGCATATGAATCCAAACACTGCCGGGCAGCACCTCTACAGTATAATTAATGCAGCATATGAATCCATACACTGCTGGGAAGCTCCTCTCTGCAGTATAATTAATGCAGCATATGAATCCACACACTGCTGGGAAGCACCTCTCTGCAGTATAATTAATGCAGCATATGAATCCACACACTGCTGGGAAGCGCCTCTCTGCAGTATAATTAATGCAGCATATGAATCCTCACCCTGCAGGGCAGCACCTCTACAGTATAATTAATGCAGCATATGAATCCACACACTGCTGGGAAGCACCTCTCTGCAGTATAATTAATGCAGCATATGAATCCACACACTGCTGGGAAGCGCCTCTCTGCAGTATAATAAATGCAGCATATGAACCCACACACTGCTGGGAAGCACCTCTCTGCAGTATAATTAATGCAGCATATGAATCCACACACTGCTGGGAAGCACCTCTCTGCAGTATAATTAATGCAGCATATTAATCCACACACTGCTGGGAAGCGCCTCTCTGCAGTATAATTAATGCAGCATATGAATCCTCACCCTGCCAGGGCAGCCCTCTACAGATAATTAATGCAGCATATGAATCCACACACTGCTGGGAAGCACCTCTCTGCAGTATAATTATGCAGCATATGAATCCACACACTGCTGGGAAGCACCTCTCTGCAGTATAATTAATGCAGATATGATCCTCACACTGCAGAGGCGCACCTCTACAGTATAATTAATGCAGCATATGAATCACACACTGCTGGGAAGCACCTCTCTGCAGCATAATTAATGCAGCATATGAATCCACACACTGCTGGGAAGCGCTCCTCTCTGCCAGTATAATAATGCAGCATATGAATCCACACACTGCTGGGAAGACGGCCTCTCTGCAGTATAATAATGCCGCATATGAATCCGCACACTGCCGGGCAGCACCTCTACAGTATAATAATGCAGCATATGAATCCACACCACTGCCGGAAGCACCTCTACAGTATAATTAATGCAGCATATGAATCCACACACTGCTGGGAAGCGCCTCTCTGCGGTATAATTAATGCAGTATATGAATCCTCACACTGCATGGCAGCACCTCTACAGTATAATTAATGCAGAATATGAATCCTCACACTGCCGCAGGCGCACCCTACAGTATAATAATGCAGCATATGAATCCACACACTGCCGGGCAGCACCTCTACAGTATAATTAATGCAGCGTAGGAGTCCTCACACTGCCGGCAGCACCTCTACAGTATAATAATGCAGCACATGAATCCTCACACTGCTGGGAAGCGCCTCTCTGCGGTATAATTAATGCAGCATATGAATCCTCACACTGCAGGGCAGCACCTCTACAGTATAATTAATGCAGAATATGAATCCTCACACTGCCGGGCAGCACCTCTACAGTATAATAATGCAGCATATGAATCCACACACTGCCGGGCAGCACCTCTACAGTATAATTAATGCAGCGTAGGAATCCTCACACTGCCGGGCAGCACCTCTACAGTATAATAATGCAGCATATGAATCCACACACTGCCGGGGAGCACCTCTACAGTATAATAATGCAGCACATGAATCCTCACACTTCCGGGCAGCACCTCTACAGTATAATAATGCAGCATATTAATTCTCACACTGCCGGGCAGCACCTCTACAGTATAGTAATGCAGCACATGAATCCACACACTGCCGGGCAGCACCTCTACAGTATAATTAATGCAGCATATGAATCCACACACTGCTGGGAAGCGCCTCTCTGCAGTATAATTAATGCAGCATATGAATCCACACACTGCTGGGAAGCGCCTCTCTGCGGTATAATTAATGCAGCATATGAATCCTCACAATGCAGGGCATCACCTCTACAGTATAATTAATGCAGCATATGAATCCTCACACTGCCGGGCAGCACCTCTACAGTATAATAATGCAGCATATGAATCCACACACTGCCGGGCAGCACCTCTACAGTATAATTAATGCAGCGTATGAATCCACACACTGCTGGGAAGCGCCTCTCTGCGGTATAATTAATGCAGCATATGAATCCTCACAATGCAGGGCATCACCTCTACAGTATAATTAATGCAGCATATGAATCCTCACACTGCCGGGCAGCACCTCTACAGTATAATAATGCAGCATATGAATCCACACACTGCCGGGCAGCACCTCTACAGTATAATTAATGCAGCGTATGAATCCTCACACTGCCGGGCAGCACCTCTACAGAATAATAATGCAGCATATGAATCCACACACTGCCGGGCAGCACCTCTACAGTATAATTAAAGCAGCATATGAGTCCTCACACTGCCGGGCAGCACCTCTACAGTATAATTAAAGCAGCATATGAATCCACACACTGCCGGGCAGCACCTCTACAGTATAATTAATGCAGCATATGAATCCACACACTGCTGGGAAGCGCCTCTCTGCAGTATAATTAATGCAGCATATGAATCCACACACTGCTGGGAAGCGCCTCTCTGCGGTATAATTAATGCAGCATATGAATCCTCACAATGCAGGGCATCACCTCTACAGTATAATTAATGCAGCATATGAATCCTCACACTGCCGCAGCACACCTCTACAGTATAATAATGCAGCATATGAATCCACACACTGCCGGGCAGCACCTCTACAGTATAATTAATGCAGCGTATGAATCCTCACACTGCCGGGCAGCACCTCTACAGTATAATAATGCAGCATATGAATCCACACACTGCCGGGCAGCACCTCTACAGTATAATTAATGCAGCATATGAATCCTCACACTGCCGGGCAGCACTTCTACAGTATAATAATGCAGCATATGAATCCGCACACTGCCGGGCAGCACCTCTACTGTATAATAATGCAGCACATGAATCCTCACACTTCCGGGCATCATCTCTACAGTATAATTAATGCAGCATATGAATCCACACACTGCCGGGCAGCACCTCTACAGTATAATAATGCAGCATATGAATCCACACACTGCCGGGCAGCACCTCTACAATATTATTAATGCAGCATATGAATCCACACACTGCCGGGCAGCACCTCTACAGTATAATAATGCAGCACATGAATCCTCACACTTCCGGGTAGCACCTCTACAGTATAATAATGCAGCATATGAATCCACACACTGCCGGGGAGCACCTCTACAGTATAATAATGCAGCACATGAATCCTCACACTTCCGGGTAGCACCTCTACAGTATAATAATGCAGCATATTAATCATCACACTGCCGGACAGCACCTCTACAGTATAATAATGCAGCATATCAATCCACACACTGCCGGGCAGCACCTCTACAATATTATTAATACAGCATATGAATCCACACACTGCCGGGCAGCACCTCTACAGTATAATTAATGCAGCATATGAATCCATACACTGCTGGGAAGCGCCTCTCTGCAGTATAATTAATGCAGCATATGAATCCACACACTGCTGGGAAGCACCTCTCTGCAGTATAATTAATGCAGCATATGAACCCTCACACTGCAGGGCAGCACCTCTACAGTATAATTAATGCAGCATATGAATCCTAAAACTGCCAGGCAGCACCTCTACAGTATAATTAATGCAGAATATGAATCCTCACACTGCTGGGCAGCACCTCTACAGTATAATTAATGCAGCATATGAATCCATACACTGCTGGGAAGCGCCTCTCTGCAGTATAATTAATGCAGCATATGAATCCACACACTGCTGGGAAGCGCCTCTCTGCAGTATAATTAATGCAGCATATGAATCCTCACACTGCAGGGCAGCACCTCTACAGTATAATTAATGCAGCATATGAATCCTAAAACTGCCAGGCAGCACCTCTACAGTATAATTAATGCAGAATATGAATCCTCACACTGCCGGGCAGCACCTCTACAGTATAATAATGCAGCATATGAATCCACACACTGCTGGGCAGCACCTCTACAGTATAATTAATGCAGCATATGAATCCTCACACTGCCGGGCAGCACCTCTACAGTATAATAATGCAGCATATGAATCCACACACTGCCGGGCAGCACCTCTACAGTATAATTAATGCAGCATATGAATCCATACACTGCTGGGAAGCACCTCTCTGCAGTTTAATTAATGCAGCATATTATCCTCACACTGCAGGGCAGCACCTCTACAGTATAATTAATGCAGCGTATGAATCCTCACACTGCCGGGCAGCACCTCTACAGTATAATAATGCAGCATATGAATCCTCACACTGCTGGGAAGCACCTCTCTGCGGTATAATTAATGCAGCATATGAATCCACACACTGCTGGGAAGCGCCTCTCTCTGCAGTATAATTAATGCAGCATATGAATCCACACACTGCTGGGAAGCACCTCTCTGCAGTATAATTAATGCAGCATATGAATCCGCACACTGCCGGGCAGCACCTCTACAGTATAATTAATGCAGCATATGAATCCTCACACTGCCGGGCAGCACCTCTACAGTATAATAATGCAGCATATGAATCCTCACACTGCCGGGAAGCACCTCTCTACAGTATAATTAATGCAGCATATGAATCCACACACTGCTGGGAAGCACCTCTACAGTATAAATAAAGCAGCGTATGAATCCACACACTGCCGGGCAGCACCTCTACAGTATAATTAAAGCAGCGTATGAATCCACACACTGCCGGGCAGCACCTCTACAGTATAATTAAAGCAGCATATGAATCCACACACTGACGGGCAGCACCTCTACAGTATGATTAATGCAGCATATGAATCCTCACACTGCCGGGCAGCACCTCTACAGTATAATTAATGCAGCGTATGAATCCTCACACTGCCGGGCAGCACCTCTACAGAATAATAATGCAGCATATGAATCCACACACTGCCGGGCAGCACCTCTACAGTATAATTAAAGCAGCGTATGAATCCACACACTGCCGAGCAGCACCTCTACAGTATAATTAAAGCAGCATATGAATCCACACACTGCCGGGCAGCACCTCTACAGAATAATAATGCAGCATATGAATCCACACACTGCCGGGCAGCACCTCTACAGTATAATTAAAGCAGCATATGAGTCCTCACACTGCCGGGCAGCACCTCTACAGTATAATTAAAGCAGCATATGAATCCACACACTGCCGGGCAGCACCTCTACAGTATAATTAATGCAGCGTATGAATCCTCACACTGCCGGGCAGCACCTCTACAGAATAATAATGCAGCATATTAATCCACACACTGCCGGGCAGCACCTCTACAGTATAATTAATGCAGCGTATGAATCCTCACACTGCCGGGCAGCACCTCTACAGAATAATAATGCAGCATATGAATCCACACACTGCCGGGCAGCACCTCTACAGTATAATTAAAGCAGCATATGAGTCCTCACACTGTGTGGCATATGCCGGGCAGCACCTCTACAGTATAATTAAAGCAGCATATGAATCCACACACTGCTGGGAAGCACCTCTCTGCAGTATAATTAATGCAGCGTATGAATCCTCACACTGCCGGGCAGCACCTCTACAGAATAATAATGCAGCATATGAATCCACACACTGCCGGGCAGCACCTCTACAGTATAATTAATGCAGCATATGAATCCACACACTGCCGGGAAGTGCCTCTTTGCGGTATAATTAATGCAGCATATGAAACCTCACACTGCCGGGCAGCACCTCTACAGTATAATAATGCAGCATATGAATCCACACACTGCCGGGCAGCACCTCTACAGTATAATTAATGCAGAATATGAATCCACACACTGCCGGGCAGCACCTCTACAGTATAATTAATTCAGCATATGAATCCTAACACTGCCAGGCAGCACCTCTACAGTATAATTAATGCAGAATATGAATCCTCACACTGCCGGGCAGCACCTCTACAGTATAATAATGCAGCATATGAATCCACACTCTGCCGGGCAGCACCTCTACAGTATAATTAATGCAGCGTATGAATCCTCACACTGCCGGGCAGCACCTCTACAGTATAATAATGCAGCATATGAATCCACACTCTGCCGGGCAGCACCTCTACAGTATAATTAATGCAGCGTATGAATCCTCACACTGCCGGGCAGCACCTCTACAGTATAATAATGCAGCATATGAATCCACACACTGCCGGGCAGCACCTCTACAGTAGGGATGTGCGTTTCGGGTTTCAGAATTTCGGAATTTTCACGAAATTTCCCGATTCGTGTTTTCGGATGCGGCCGATTTTCCGAATCGGATCGGATCCGAAACCGACAGATCCGAAAAGTTTTCCGAGCTGAAACGAAATATTTTCGGAATTTTCGAATGTACTTGAAATGTGTCAAATCAAAATTTATTTTCCCTCTATTCATGATTTCGGTTCCATTCGTGATTTTGGTTCCATTTCAGTAATTCTGGACATCGTATATTTAACTATTATCGGTTATATCGCTGATTCTGTAAATTTTGTATTTGTAAATGCGTATCACTTGTTTTTTTTGTTTCCAATGATCCGATAATTCTGTCGATACGAAAATTATTTTCGTAATCGGGTCGGATCCGATTCGTCCGCGGGTCGCGCATGCGCGTGCGGATGTCGTAACTTTATTGAGCCAGTTTTTTGACAACTTTTTGGACAAAATATTGTTATTATTATTCACCATGGCTGCAAGAGACGAGTGCCATTCAGACACCTCCTCATCTTCTTGCACCCATGAAACACTACCCAGAAAGAAGCGGGCCAGCAACATGGCATTTGAGGAGATGCTCGAGCTGGTCCGGATCTTTGATCTTAAGGATTACGACTGCCGTAAGGGCCCTTACGGCAGGAAGAATAACGCTAGAAAGGATCGTATCCTAGATAAGCTACGCAGCACCATCCTGGAGATGTTCGGGAAGGACTGGACGAAGGACCAGTTTCGGAAACGCTGGTCTGATCTGAAGGTACGCGAACAGGAGCAGCTGAGACACATCCGGCGCGTCATAGCGAAACGTAAGTGTCATGTTATATTGTAAAGCGCTGCGCAAACTGTTGGCGCTATATAAATCCTGTATAATAATAATAATGTGCTTGCATGTGCTAATGTGCACAGAAATACGTTTATTTATCTAGTCCTTTTTCATGCAATGTGATTGTGTATAGCTTTGCGTTTTCACAACTCGTCATACATGCATTTTTGCCATAGCTCTTCTTTTTTGTGATTTTACGTATTCGTGAAAATTGTGACATTTGATGTATGTAGATGAAGTTACAATGCTGGATTTCTTTTGGCACTGTGTGTACTGTAGTGTGCTGGGGGGAGGATGTTGTGATTGAGTGATGCATACGAGATGACCCGCAGCTTGCCCAATATTGGCTCCCACCTGCGCATCAATAAAAATCTCTGCGTCTCTGCTAAGTGGTAGGATGGGACATGTAGTTCTTCTGAAAGTGCATCCAAACAGAGCCGCATTTAATACATCCTCAGCAGCTGCTGAATTGTTGCAGCGCAGCGATTCAGCTTGCTGCAGCAGTGTCATTATTGAACGCTTTAGATGCAAATTTCAAAACAAAATGGCGGATTTCTGTTGTTTCTGCAATATCCAGTTTTATTCGCAGAAACTGAAAGTGATACTGAGGCTGAGGCATCTATAAAATAACTAAAAGCAGTCGCACAATGCGTTTTGTACGCACACAACACAAATAATAGTTTTTATTGAATAAACGTAATGTTTACTTCTGCAGGGTTTACTTTCTTTACTGTTGTATTTTACATCGACTTTTGTTCAAAAATAAATCAGTTTTGTTGTTTACTTTATTTTTTATTTCTTTAATTTCTTATATATAGCACCGGATATGCTGACGGTGGTGGTGGAGGAGTCGTCGGAGGAGTCAGAGCCTCAGGAGGCCGCCAGCACTGGTATATACTACTGTTATATTTTTTCAAGACTTTCAGTCAAAATAGAAACCTGCTTTACTTACTGTATTTTCCTTCTTTCATTTATTGGATATATAGAAGGAGAAGCAAGACCGGACACGTCCAGTGTCCGGATAATCAATCGGGAGGCGATCGGCGAGCTAAGGCTGGCTGTTTCAACAATTGATGCCATTCAGGAACTGCTCCAGGAATTGCGGGAGCACATAAACAATACCGCGGACATCCTGGAGCGGCAGTGAGACAGACCAGTGGCAGCCTCCTTCCGAAATCTGCAGGTTCACTGAAGACGAGGCCGGACCGGACACGAGCAAGGATTGTCTGAACACGAGTCTCTTCAGGAAAGGCAAACTTTATTGTGATATCACGGATGTGCCTCAGCTGCTCCTGCTCGCGTGCTTTGAGGTCGGACCAGCGTTTTCAGATCTGGTCCTTCGTCCGGTCTTTCCCAAACAGCTCCAGGATAGTGGTGCGTAGCTTGTCAACGATACGATCCTTTTTAGAATTATTCTTCCTGCCGTAAGGGCCCTTACGGCAGTCATAATCTTTGTAATCAAAGATGCGGACAAGCTCCAACATCTCCTCAAATGCCAGTAATTCTCAAGTGAACCAATATTCTGAACAAGATGTTCGCCTGGCTTACAATGGCGGCCATCTTCCAGTCTATGTTTGTTTGTGTTGTTTGTGCCCCTGTTGGGCAGTTTGCCATCCTTTTCATGTTCCCTTCCCTTCCCTTCCCCATGTTGTAAATAAAGTTTCTATTTTTTCTATATTTTCCTGTTTGTGTGCGTTGCTTTTCCTTACTTAATAAGTTAATATGTATTGCTTGGTTTCCACACTGTTAAAATTATATGTACATAAATTTATTGACATTTCTATGGACCCTTTGTCATAAATTTGTCAACATATTTGTGGCCATGAATGTGACTGTGCACATTCTACACTTCCTGCCTGGCCAAAAAATGTCACACACTAACACAACCTTAAAAAATCCTAAAAAAATATAAAACTAAAGAGACTCTTTACTGCAGAACTACGGATTCATATGCTGCATTAATATACTGTAGACTACAGGTGACACCTGCCAGTGCCTGGCCTGCCAGTGTGTGGATTCTATTCTTATGCTGCATTTATTATACTGCAGAGAGAGGCGCTTCCCCGCAGTGTGCGGATTCATATGCTGCATTAACCACTTTGCTGCTAGGGACATGCCATTGCTCAGCGCCTCATGCATGCCAATTGCCAACTTGCCAAGTGCTCCTCCTGTGCTATGGATGCGCTGTGAGCGGTGAGCGAGCGCGTCCCTAGCACAGGAGGCAGGCAGCAATCATCACCAACCGGGATTCCGGCCAATTGCTGTGCCCCCAGGTGGGGGCCGGATCCAGGCTTATTATTCAGCACATAAAGGCGTCAGGTCACTCACAATCCTCTCCCAGAGCTGGCTGACATCTTGGATGTCGGCCAAGCTTCCGGGAACTCCCCCTGAGGACTGGCGTCATCGTGCATAGCACGATGACGCCAGTCCTGGAGTTAACCCCTAGCTGCCACCAATGGTGGAGATAGGGGGTTCCAATGAACCCCCTATCTCCCGATCCGTGGCAGCTAGGGGTTAAAGTTTGGTATTGTTGGATCGGCCAGAGCATGGCCGTTCCAACGATACCAAACACGAATGTGAAAAAAGTTTGTAAAAAAATAAATAAAATAAGTTTTTTTTCTTTTTTTTGGTTTGTTAATGCAGCAATATTGTTCCCATTTTAATTATAATGTGAACAATGATGCTGCACTAATGATTTTTGTATGCGGTGCGTTTGTTAAAAATCGTGTAATTTTCCCCAAAAAAAAAAATATAACGAGACCCCATCTCTAATTTTTTTAACAAGCGCACCCCATACAAAATACAACCGCAATTGCTCGCATGTTAAAATGTGAAAAAAAAACACTTTACACATTGTAAATTATTGAAAAATCATATTTTATTGCATTTTTTGTTATAATATACAAACAGGTCATGACGTATACATATAATAATGACATATTATGAATCTGCTGAGTCTGACGGAAAGAACGATATATAATATGTCTGGGTCATATACTAAAATAAGCTTCAAAACACGTTTAAACATGATGAGCAAAACCGGTAAAAATGACCTCAGCACAGGGGCGGGAAAAGCCTCAGCAGCGAAAGGGTTAATTAAAAAAAAACACGATAGAATCGCCAGAATTATCGTATCGACAGAATGAATTATCGGATCCGAAAAACAAACCAAAAATTTATTATAAAAAAATATATAAAGTATAAAAAAGTAAACCATAGTAGTTTACATCAAAACGAATAGAGTTAGACACTTTGAAACGAGGAGAACAGACGTTCCGAAAATACGAAAATTTTCGAAATCACGAAAAGTCGATACAAAAAACGAGCAATGTGACATGAAAATACGAAAAATGGTCGATATTCCGAAAACATGTACAATTCCGAAAAACGAAAATTTCCAAAATCGCGAAAAAAGTCGATACAAAAAACGAGTAAAGTGACATGAAAATACGAAAAAATGGTCGATATTCCGAAAAACAAATGTACCCGAAAAACAAGTCGAACCGAACCGAATCGAAACAGAAATCGGTCGACACGAGCCGAATCGAAAATGTTAAACATCCGAAAAATCGAACCGAATCGAACCGAAAAAAAAATCGGTGCACAAGCCTATTTCTCACCAAACTGTTAAGAAAATTGCAGGCCTTCTCAGAGGGCACGCTGATCCTGGGGGGCGACTTTAACATTCCTCTTCACCCATCGGTAGACACATCTACGGGGCGCTCCTCCCTCCCGACGAACATTCTCCAGTCTATCATGCAAACACTGCACTCCTCACGTCTGGTGGACTGTTGGAGGGCTCTTCACCCCACAGACAGGGACTATTCCTTTTACGCGCACACTTCTACCTCTTACTCCCGTATTGATTAAGTTTTTTTCCTTTCTACCACCTCCCCCTCCTCCTCTCTGCATCAATAGGTAATATAACTTGGTCGGACCATGTCCCCGTTATTGTTACCTTTAAATCCCTGACCTTTCGCCCGTCGACCGCAAACTGGCACCTGAATGACGCACACTTGGCGGATCTAACGCTTTTGGCTGAAAGCAGAATAGTCATGGAACGATTTTTTGTGGAAAACACTGATCAGGAGGTGCCCCCGGCTACGGTATGGGAGGCACATAAATGTGCGTTGAGAGGTCACTACATTAGCGTGGGTTCGGCAATTAAAAAACGAAGGGAGGCCCAGATTTTGGACCTTCATGCCCAGATTGACAAAACGGAGCTTCAACATAAACGTACGGGGGACCCTTCACTTCTCACCTCTCTTATAGACCTGAGACACTCCCTGGCCGATACCATGCACACTAGGCATCACAGAGCGTTACTTCGCTCTCAGGCGTTCTTTCACGTACATAGCAACAAGAGCGGTCGACTTTTGGCCAGGCAATTGCCTAAAAAACGTGCTGCAACATATATCCCTAACATAAGAGACAAGACAGGCAACTTGCATCACCTCCCCACACAAATTATGCAATCCATTACAGATTACTATAAATCCCTCTACGCAGTCCCTGGCTCCCCTACGGAGGAGGCACGAGCGCAAATCCGCCTAGATATTGACAACTACCTCACCCGCTATCTTAAACGAAAAGTCTCTGCGAACACAGCTGAGCTCCTGGATGAGCCGATCACTGTAGACGAATTGAGCCTGGCCATCAAGTCCACACAATCGGGCAAATGCCCGGGACCTGATGGCTTCCCGACCCGGTATTACAAACATTTCTTTGATGTCCTCTCTCCACACTTTCTACGGGCCTTTAACTCCCTGTGTGAGGCGAAACCTCACCTTATCCTTACCTACAAAACCCTCACTAACTCAGCGCCCCACTACCTGTCCTCACTAATCACCAAATACACCCCAGCCCGCTCCCTAAGGTCAAACAGTGACCTGCGCCTAGCTTCTCCCCGTATCACCTCTTCCCATGATAGACTGCAGGATTTCTCGCACGCAGCCCCCACTCTCTGGAACGCTCTCCCTCGTACTGTCAGACTTTCCCCTAACTTCTCTTCCTTCAAACGCTCCCTTAAAACATTCCTATTTAGGGAAGCCGACCCCCCAACTCACTGACACAACCATCAATCACTCTCACCTTACAGTCCTCTCCTCCTGTTTCCAACCCTAACCCTCCTAGATTGTGAGTTCCTATGGGAATAGGGCCTCATCTCCTCCTGTACTGTTTGTCAAATGTTGTTCAATGTATTGTAACCCTGTCTATACTGTGCTTATTGTACAGCGCTGCGGAATATGCTGGCGCTCTATAAATAAAGAATAATAATAATAAATAACCCCTACCCGCTCAATCTTTAATGGCCAACATAGTCTTGATCCCAAAGGAAGGGAAAGATAAAGAACAATGCTCTAGCTACAGGCCGATATCCCTTCTTAATTGCGACGTGAAGCTGTTTGCCAAAATTATAGCGACTCGCCTGAATCCATACATCCCGTCACTGATACACTTAGACCAAGTGGGATTTGTACCACACAGAAAGGCCATAGATAACACGATACGGGCTCTTCACATTATACATGCAGCCCCTAAAGTCCAGGGAGGCCTTCTACTCCTGTCAACGGACGCAGAAAAGCATTCAACAGGGTAGGCTGGGACTTCCTTTTTGCCACACTCCGCCACCTCGGATTGGGCCCCCTGCTCCGCTCTTGGATAAAGGCGCTGTACACGGGCCCCTCGGCAAGGGTATGTGTTAATGGTGCATTTACTGATAGCTTCCCTATATGCAATGGTACGCATCAGGGTTGCCCCCTCTCACCTCTCCTTTTCATTCTTTCTTTAGAACCCTTTTTAGAGGCAGTTCGCCAACACCCGGATATCTCAGGGGTTTCGGGGGGGCGGAAACACATAAGGTGGCGGCATACGCAGACGACCTTCTCTTCTTTGTCTCTAACCCACTGATCTCTCTCCCAAACATTTTGTTGGTCTTTGAGGAATACCGTACACTAGCTAACCTCAAGATTAATTTCTCGAAGTCCTCTATCTTAAACATTTCAGTCCCATCGCACAGGGTAGTCTCCATGCGCCATACACTGCCCTTTTGTTGGGCGAGATCCCGACTGAAGTATCTGGGAGTGTGGTTGACTGTGGACTGGACCCGCTTATACGAAACAAATTTTGCCCAGTTGATGGCAACTTTCCGCCGAGACCTTAGGGCATGGGACTACCCCACATTTCATGGCTAGGGAGGGTCTCTGTCCTCAAAATGAATATCCTACCCCATCTTCTCTACCTGTTTCAGACACTGCCTATTACCATCCCCGCTCCTTTTTTGCTACTCTGCGCTCACTGGTGATATCCTATATATGGCGTTGTGCCAGGCCCAGAATTAGTTATGACACCATGACACGTTCTAGACATCGAGGAGGGTTGGGGTTCCAGACTTCCCCTGCTATTAAGCCTCTTGCCACATTCTGCAGGTGGCGGAGTGGACCAGGGAGGGGGTGGTGAAGAGGTGGAAGTCTGTGGAGCAGACGATGCTGGAGGTCCCATTAGCGGTTCTCCCATGGCTGCCTCATCTGCGGGGCATACGATTGGCGCGAACATCACCGTTCACATTGGCCACTCTACGATGCTGGCATAGG
Source organism: Leptobrachium leishanense (assembly GCA_009667805.1). Lineage (NCBI taxonomy): Eukaryota > Metazoa > Chordata > Amphibia > Anura > Megophryidae > Leptobrachium > Leptobrachium leishanense. The sequence goes on from RXON01002485.1 coordinate 19,732, forward strand.
GAGGCAACTCGCTCGGGCCTGACAACCTATCCCTCCCCGATGACCCCGATCACATATTACGATGGGTTCCTGTCACATTTGGGACCAAGATCGTTAGTGGCCTTGACTACAACCCCCATTTCCAGGGTCCACCACTTCCTCACTAGTTCGGGTGCCATACCCCTTGGCTCCCTGCTGGAGGATAAACCGCCTACCTTTTTGCACCACTTTAAATATCGTCAGGTCACCAACTGCCTCCGACATGCACTGCGACCCCACATGCTTAACCGTCCCCTAACCCACCTAGAACGTACTTGTGCATCACCCTCTCCCCTAAACAATGGGGTGTCCCTAATATACTCTCTTCTACGAGATGCATCCTCTACGATCCCCCCAACGTTCATGGGTAAATGGGAAATGATGTTGGAATGCACGTTTACGGAGGAACAGTGGTTCGACATTTGTGAGCTGACACACCGATGTTCTGCGGACAGCAGAACCCAAGAAACTGCTTATAAACTGCTCTCACTGTGGTATTATACTCCTATCCGCTTACACACCTTTTCCCTGGACATCTCCCCAGATTGTTGGTGCTGCTTTGGGGCCCTGGGCTCGGTTATCCACCTGTGGTGGGAATGTCCCCTGATACGACCATTTTGGTTAAGTATCCACTCCATCGCCAGCGATTTGCTAGGCACCCCACCACCTTTTACCCCGGCTTCTATGCTGCTTCACCATACCTATACGTCTATAGCGTCATACAAAAAGACCATCCTGCCCCGCATATTGAATGTTGCTAAGAGCCTGATCCCCTTATACTGGAAGCGGATCGCCCCACCTCCTTTGCGGGAATGGTTCCGCCGTATGGAGGAACTTAGGGCGGTGGAACATTTTTATATGTCGGCCACTGACCAACTTCCTCGATACCTTTTAATTTGGTCCCAATGGCACACACTGTCTACTTCACCCACCTTTCTCGCTCGCCTGGGCCAGGTCTCGTCAGTCCCTGCCCCTCCCACATTTACGCCTGAGTAAAATTGTGCTCTCTCCCCATCCCAGACTGTGATCACCTGGTTTTCGTTCTCGCTGTTATATCCCCCTAGCTCTCTCATCCTTTGAATCTGCCTGGGAGCCTGCGTGCCCTGTTGTAAATATGTGTCAGACTTGCATGTCTACCCTCTTTTACTTACTTATAGCTTTGCATTCTTATGGCGTTTTGCCACTGTTTGGACCTGCGTGTCCTATTACCATTCTATCTGAAAAACTTAATAAACTGATATTTACAAAAAAAAAAATACCAATTTCTCCACAATCTATATCCTAAAACACCCTCATTCTATATTTTACCCAAAACTCACAAAAATCCAGTTGAACCCCCGGGAAGACCTATCGTTGCAGGCATAAACTCTATAACTAGCAATTTGTTGGAGTATGTGGATCATATACTACAGCCCTTTGTTAAGAATATAGTTTCCTATACTAAGGATACTATTGATGTACTACAGAGATTAAAAGAGAGGAGGGAGGAAGAGTATGTCCTCTACATATGTTAAAGTTATTCCTATGTATGAAATGTAATTATTACTAGTAATGGTACAATACTATATTTAGCTGGCCTTATAACACATTATCCTTTATGTGTGTAGTTATTGGCGTTTATATGCACAATACACTTATCGTCTTTAACCGTTGCGCACATTAGAATCTATAGTATATTTATATGACACATGGGCACTTTACTGATTTATAATAAGTAATTACGCCCTTTATGTACTGCACATAATATATCCTTTTAAAAAGACAGCCTTTTATTTTTTAAGTATCAATGAGTATTGCCTAGTGCCATTTATAGATTATTATAGGGATTGAGCAGTTTTAGAAACATAGCGATAATCCCACTCATTTTAAATAATGCCCCTGATTAGCAACTAATAATAGCTGTTAATGCCACCTTTTACATTACTACGGATCGCTTTTAAGTTGAAACATGCGGAGGTGGTCGAAAACGCTTCAATGTATGAGGGGACCGTCCAGTTCCGCGTTCCAGGGTGGAACGCAGGGCGACTGCGCATGCGCAAAATGGCGGGCGCAATTCCCTTATATTTTTGTCAATGAATAAGGGGACCTTTGAGTTCTACGTTCCAGGGTAGAGCGCGGAGCGATTCAGCATGCGCAAAATGGCGGGCGCTATATTTTCACATCTGATGGCAATTATGTTTTAACCTTATTTTAAGTGTTAGATTGTTTGATAATTTATTTGATATTCATTGTTGAAAAAGGCAGCAGCAAGAACAGATATGTAATCTCCAGCTGAGGAAGCCATTAATGGTGAAACGCGTCCTGGTAGATATAAACGGTTTGTTTTAAACTAATAAATGTTTTTATTTTAATTTGATTGCTGTCTGCCTTTCTGATCCGGGAAAAAGAAGGTTTGGGGAACTCCTTATGATTCCCTGTGTGAATTGTGACGGAGCCAATAGAGGCTCAGTTTTTGTGAGTTGGAACTTGGCTTCTTCTTTTAATTCTTAGACTAGTTGTTATTTATTGCACCAAGAGGTGTTCTTTTGGTCTTATCGATTCTTACTGCAGCACCACAGTGGTGACACCGGAGAAACCAACTGAGGGGTTTATAGGCACCTGAGTTAAAGTCCCTGCCTGCTGTAATCCTGAGAGCCGGTTGTGGGCTCCTTCAAATGTGAGTTGAATGAGAACAAGAATACTCTTTATTTATTTTTTGTTGCTGATGTACTGCGCAATCCCGGTCCTCTCTTTTTCTTTTTTCTGCAGTATACGTTCCACCATCTGCACCATAAAGAAGCATTTTGCTTGAAAAATGAAGGTCATTGTATTTGTGGACATATTATTGTGCCTTTTCCACTTTCTTACGGGCTTAAGCCCATTTAGTGCTTTGTTGTGTTATCTTCATCCATTTGTTATTTAGGTCTATAGAGGAACCTCCGACCATTTACAACATCCAGCGAGTGGTTAGGGCACTTGTATCCAGTGGGCGCTTCACCCTTTTGCTTTATAGTAAACTTGTGGAACTGTTTGCTGAGTTTTAGGGCTTGCTGTTTGTGACGGAATGGAGTATCCGCCTGCGGTCCTGCTCTATCTGACCCCCTCTTTGGTGTTGCCAAGCCCGACTACCGAGTGGCACGGCACCCGGCGTCTTGAGCGGCTTGGGTAGAAGACCACGTGGCGGTGGAGATCTGGAGAGTAGATGGGGCACCCACGGTGGAAATCCGCCCGACTACCGAGTGGCACGGCACTCGGCGTCTCGGGCAGCGGATCTACTGACCATTGAAAGGCTGGAGACGGTCTGCGTGGCGAACCGCAGTTCGGTAGAGTCTCCTTGAAGATGCAGGCACGGCGCTGCGTCGAGGTCCCGATTCGGGGTGGTTGCGGTATCCCGAGGTACCAATTCAAGGTGGCGCAACGGCGCGGCGAATCGAGGTTCTGCTGCGGGATAGAATGACCCGTTCCGGTAGTGGTGAGATATAGCCGACGTGAAATGACAACACCAGGCAGAGCTGTATGTTTCAAACACTCAGATGATCTGAATCCTTTAATGAACAACGCCACTATTTATGCTCAAGTAAGACAGTCATAATTTGCATACCCATACTAATTAGGAGCCTATCCATACAATGAGGTATGGCAGTTATTTACAATCAACATTCTTCACATTCTCTTAGCCTTCAGTCCACATAACATTTGTACATCTATTGTTCCAGCACATCAGATTAAACACACACTCTATCAGAGATCCCTTAAATTAAACATGTACTTAGATAATGGGGAAAATCCCTGACGCATAATTTACACAACAGCAAAGCTTGTTTACTGTTTTATACAAAGACACATTTACCTACAGGAATATAGTATTTTAAAACCAAAGCTATGTCATTTTTCACTAAACTAAATTAAACTAAAACCAAACGATGTAAAACATATTTAAAACCACACAATATAAATGAACATAAGGTCTTCCCCAAAGCAACGGTCTATGTCTTTTGGGGTTTTCGCCATGGAAATAAAAGTCTTGGGGTTTGACGTGGGGAGCGCTACGTCAGTTCCATGACATATCTCCCCTCCCCAAAGGAGTCCGACGGCCACAGTTGGACCCCAACGGGTCGACGCGGGGTCGTTGGAGCAATAGTCCATACCTGGGTCCATAGTCTGTTGGGAGGAGGCGAGCCACCAGGCTTCTCCATTTGTCCTTGCGGCAGTGCCTGGCGTGTTGGGGGTACAAATCTTTGGGGGTACCCCCTCCGGAATAAGGGTCCTGTGGTCGGGGAGGGGTACCGCCTGTACCACCTCCAGAGGTATCGCGCACCCGGGAAAAACGGGTGCTAAATGCACGCGCCCCGAGTGCCCTGGTCAGCCGTTGGAAAAAACAGTGGCTGCATGGGGCCTCCGGGCCAAAGGGGTGTGGAGATGGGCAGAGTTGAAACAGGCTCTGCCCCATTGCCAGCGCGTCGGCTGGGAGGTTCAAGGCCGAGGAAGGGTCCCCGGGCAGGAGAATGGCGTCCTCCATCTCCAGTGGGGTCAGTGGCTGCGGGATAAGCAGCCCGGGTGTATCCTCTTTCTGCTCCTCGGGACAGACGAGAGAGGGTGGGCAGAGGCCAGCGGCACTCTGCCCCGTTGCCAGCTCTTCTGCTGGGTAAGCGGGTGTGGGAACAAAGTCCAGGGGGTCGGATGGGGTCAACGGCTGCGGGATAAGCAGCCCGGGTAAATCCTCCTTCGGCTCCTCAGGGCAGACGATGGAGGGTGGGCAGAGGCCAGCGGCACTCTGCCGCATTGCCAGATCTTCTGCTGGGGAGGTGGGTACAGGAACAAAGTCCAGGGGGTTGGATGGGGTAAGCGGCTGCGGGATAAGCAGCTCGAGGGTATCCCCCTTCTGCTCCTCAGGGCAGATGGTGGAGGATGGGCAGAGGCCAGCGGCACTCTGTCCGGTTGCCAGCTCTTCTGCTGGGGAAGCGGGTGCAGGAATGACGTCCAGGCGGTTGGATGGGGTCAACGGCTGCGGGATAAGCAGCTCGGGTAAATCCTCCTTCGGCTCCTCAGGGCAGACGATGGAGGGTGGGCAGAGGCCAGCGGCACTCTGCCGCATTGCCAGATCTTCTGCTGGGGAGGTGGGTATAGGAACAAAGTCCAGGGGGTCGGATGGGGTCAACGGCTGTGGGATAAGCAGCTCAGGTAAATCCTCCTTCTGCTCCTCGGGGCAGATGAGGGAGGGTGGGCAGAGGCCAGCGGCACTCTGCCCCGTTGCCAGCTCTTCTGCTGGGGAGGTGGGTACAGGAACAAAGTCCAGGGGGTCAGATGGGGTCAACGGCTGTGGGATAAGCAGCTCAGGTAAATCCTCCTTCTGCTCCTCGGGGCAGATGAGGGAGGGTGGGCAGAGGCCAGCGGCACTCTGCCCCATTGCCAGCTCTTCTGCTGGGGAGGTGGGTACAGGAACAAAGTCCAGGGGGTCAGATGGGGTCAACGGCTGCGGGATAAGCAGCTCAGGTAAATCCTCCTTCTGCTCCTCGGGGCAGACGAGGAGGGTGGGCAGAGGCCAGCGGCACTCTGCCCCGTTGCCAGCTCTTCTGCTGGGGAGGTGGGTACAGGAACAAAGTCCAGGGGGTTGGATGGGGTAAGCGGCTGCGTGATAAGCAGCTCGGGGAAATCCTCCTTCTGCTCCTCGGGGTAGACGAGGGAGGGTGGGCAGAGGCCAGCGGCACTCTGCCCCGTTGCCAGCTCTTCTGCTGGGTAAACGGACACTGCCACAGTGTCTTCTTGCGGGGGTGGGAGGATAACTTCCTCACTGGGCCACTCGGACCCTTTACGCGGCCCATTCTGGTCGCTTGGCACCTGCCGTGCTTCTTCTGAGCTGGCCGGCTCATCTACTGTGGTCCCGACGGGGACCCATGGGAGCATCTCGGGCTCCAATACTTCAGTGTCACTTGGGCTGTCTGCTTCTTCCGCTAGACAGTCCCAGGTAATGGGGCTCAGGCCTAGCTGTGGAGCGTCGTCGAACAGCCTTTTGTAGGCCTTTTCGAGCTCCCATTCCTGCTCAACCAGAAACTCCAGTTCCTCTGCCTCACGGTCATCGTCAAGGTCTTCCAGTTCCTCATACCGGAGGTCCAGGAGTTGTTCCCGCCGCCACTCTGTGTCGTCCCCAAAACCGGGGTCTTTGCCCATCCTTGTATACAGCAGCCCTGTGCCGCCGTAGTCGAAGCCTTTTGTTGGGCCGCTGTCTGCTGTGCTGGGCATTAGTTGGGACGTAAACCACTGGAGGGCTCTGTAGCTGGTGTCCAGTATAATTTCGCTCTGGACCAGTTCACCTAGCTCCGTCAGCCATTCCTCTCGGGGCTGTGCTCCCAAAAAGGGCACCCGTAAGTACCACTGGTGCTCGAACCTCTCCGTATAAGTGGGAAGGGCTTCTTCAGGGCAGTCCTCCTCCTGTTGAATGGCTTCGTTCCACATCTCCTGGCGGACAAAATCTTTCCACCAGTGCTCGTCCTGCCAGGTACCAGGTGCATCCGCCTGGGCCTGGGCCATCGCCCTCCTTACTCTTCGCTGGAACCGGTCTCTTATGGACGGGGGTCCTGTGTCCTCAATTACAACTCCAGGCGCGCTGTAAATCACAAAAGAGGTATCGCTGGGGGTGTGGCGTCCTCGGATGCAGCTCCAGGCGAGCTGTAAGCCTCCATCCAAGGGTCGCTGGGATGTGCGGTGTCCTCAATTACAACTCCAGGCGCGCTGTAAATCACAAAAGAGGTATCGCTGAGGGGTGTAGATTCCTTGGATGAAGCTCCAGGCGTGCTGTAAACCTCGAACCAGGGTTCTACGGGGTTGGGGACGCTTATCAGTTGCTGGTCCATCCTGTGAAGCTCCTTCACCAGGGTTTTCTTATTTTTGTTGCCGGGATTTCCTCCCCGAGTCTCCAACATGCCACGTAGGGTGTACCTGGTGTAGTGACTGTACACCACCATGGCGAGGGTCTTCTTGGGGGGTGCAGAGAGCTATCCCACCGCTTGCCACCAATGTGACGGAATGGAGTATCCGCCTGCGGTCCTGCTCTATCTGACCCCCTCTTTGGTGTTGCCAAGCCCGACTACCGAGTGGCACGGCACCCGGCGTCTTGAGCGGCTTGGGTAGAAGACCACGTGGCGGTGGAGATCTGGAGAGTAGATGGGGCACCCACGGTGGAAATCCGCCCGACTACCGAGTGGCACGGCACTCGGCGTCTCGGGCAGCGGATCTACTGACCATTGAAAGGCTGGAGACGGTCTGCGTGGCGAACCGCAGTTCGGTAGAGTCTCCTTGAAGATGCAGGCACGGCGCTGCGTCGAGGTCCCGATTCGGGGTGGTTGCGGTATCCCGAGGTACCAATTCAAGGTGGCGCAACGGCGCGGCGAATCGAGGTTCTGCTGCGGGATAGAATGACCCGTTCCTGGGTAGTGGTGAGATATAGCCGACGTCAAATGACAACACCAGGCAGAGCTGTATGTTTCAAACACTCAGATGAACTGAATCCTTTAATGAACAACGCCACTATTTATGCTCCAGTACAACAGTCATAATTTGCATACCCATACTAATTAGGAGCCTATCCATACAATGAGGTATGGCAGTTATTTACAATCAACATTCTTCACATTCTCTTAGCCTTCAGCTCACATAACGTTTGTACATCCATTGTTCCAGCACATCAGATTAAACACACACTCTATCAGAGATCCCTTAAATTAAACATGTACTTAGATAATGGTGAAAATCCCTGACGCATAATTTACACAACAGCAAAGCTTGTTTACTGTTTTATACAAAGACACATTTACCTACAGGAATATAGTATTTTAAAACCAAAGCTATGTCATTTTTCACTAAACTAAATTAAACTAAAACCAAACGATGTAAAACATATTTAAAATCACACAATATAAATGAACATAAGGTCTTCCCCAAAGCAACAGTCTATGTCTTTTGGGGTTTTCGCCATGGAAATAAAAGTCTTGGGGTTTGACGTGGGGAGCGCTACGTCAGTTCCATGACACTGTTTATCTGATGGAGCACCAGGTCCCCCATCTTTTTTTTTTTTATTCTGGGACACTGGGAAGTAACGTGGGTGAGCCGCTAGGGCAAATACCTAGGCTCTGGCTGCCCTCTTGGCCCCAGGTCTCCTGGCCATGTGGCCCCTTCCATGGCCCTCGACTTCCTTAGGGTTGCCGGGGTGAGCCGGGAATGCCACAAATCATTAGGCAGTCCCTCACTCACCACCTCCATTTTTTTTTCTTCTTCCTGGTTTTCCTGTTACCCCCTTCTCGGACTACACCAAATTTTTGTCTTTTATGGACCAGGCCTCCTGACGAGTTTTTATTTTTTTTGCTCCCTCACCCCTCTCTTTTTGGTCACCCTTTAACTGGATGTCTTAGTAGATTTTACATTTTGTTGACTTGTTATGGCCTTGCGAGGTCATTATCTTCTGTTCTGCTGACTTTCTTACCAAATAAAAAATTGTTAATTCAAAAAAACAAACAGAAAAAAAAAGAAAAAAAAAAAGGAAAAGAGGTACCAAGTCAAATGGAGTTCCAGTATGCTGTCAAATGGAGTTCCAGTATGCTGGCCGAATACTGTTGGACCATAAAGAGAGACATCCCAAAAGCAAAATATGGCCGAAAATCATCATTTAAAACTTTTCTGTTAAGTCAGAATGAGGTGTATATTTAACAGTGTTACGTAAGCACTAATTCTATAAGAACTTTAAAGGTGTGCCAGACAAAACCCCTGCCCGTTGGAGAAAATGTGAACTCAGCAGCGTGACCAAGACCAGCGTGACCAAGACCAGCGTGACCAAGACCAGCGTGACCAAGACATTAGATTCCGTTAATTTAGCTCTTGTGAAAGAAATAAAGTTTTATTTTGTTGGCCAGTGTAACCAGGGGATCACTGTAATGACTGAAACATTCATATGATTCCGGGGTCACTCCAATAATAGTGACATTTAGTGATTTGGACCCAAAGCATTTTTGCTTAGGATAGAAGTAAAAGTCCTATGATATTCGCTACTGTGAGCCGGTTTAAATTAAAATGGGCTTTGTTAATGTCACGTGCGGAGTCCGGTGAGTACCGGCGAACAGGATGAGAACCCACGTGCAGTAAATAAAATGGATCATACGACACAGGAGATTGGTGTAAAAATTGCATAAAAATATATTAGGTAACCTGGATACAAAAAAAAGGCGTCAATATGTATAAATAATAATAGTCCTAGGAAAATAATAGAAGATATTTGAAAGCACGGTCTTTGGGTAAATGGAAACTGGAAAGGAAACCTGGATGAAGATAATAGTCTCTGAGATGGAGCAATGAAGAACTGTGGATCTATGGGGATTGTGGATGAAAAAGCAGGAAGAATAATGCGGAGACAAGCGAAGACGTCAGTGGCTGGCGGCGATCTTGGATAGTCTTGGCACAGGTAAGGGATTCGGTACACGTAGTCAAAGTTCAAGCAGGCTGGCAACACAAGGCTCTGGTAGAAGTTCAGGCAAGTCCTTAGTTTGTAAGGAGTAAGACTTGAATGACAGAGCACTGGCTGGATGAGGGAGCGGTTCTGTTAAGGAAAGCAGCCAGTGCTAAGTACACACACATGATGATGCAGGAGGCCTGAAAGAGAACAAGAGATATTAACAAATTCATGAGCATGCTACCAGGGTGGTATTCAGCAAACTCAAGATTTGGCTTTCTTTCTGCAGCGTCGCCGTGGACTTCGGGTTGTCACATTACAGTTACCCACAAATAGTGTAATTGACTTAGCGTGTCTATTAAAATCATGCTTTGTATTTTTTTGACACTTCTTTAAATCTCCTTTTACATCTGAAATATTTACACACATACTTGTTCGTCTTCTCGTACCCGCACCCCCAACTCTCACCTTCAGGACGTCTCCCGAACTGCCCCCTTTCTATGAAACTCCCTCCCCCTGTAACATAAGAATCTCACGTCTCTCCAGTCCTTCAAGAAGTCTTTGAAAACAATTATTTAAACTATCAGCTCACTCCATGATTCCCCTCTGTTCATTTCTTAAGCTACCTTCCCACCCAACCCACACACACCCCCACTACTTCATATTTTCTATATACCCTCACCTAGTGTGTCCCCCCTCTCCGAGATTGTAAACTTTGGAGCAGGGTCCTCTCTCCTACTGATCCGTGTGCTTAACTTGTATGTGTATTTGATACTCTGCCTCCCCCATTGTACAGCGCTACAGAACTGGTTAGCACTTTATAAAAGCTTAGAACTGTAACATTATTAATAAACTGGCGTCACTTTAATAATTGTGACATTAATTATAAACAGACTTTGACCCGTCGAATTGCACATCACTTGACCGTGTGGGGTGTAAAGAGGGGTGATATACAGGACCCCTGCCTCTCCTTCCACGAGCCAATCAGTTTAAATGTAAATGACCAGTGCACAATAACGCACCATGTGCCGCCTCCACAGCAGAATGTTTAAAATGTTATGTGTCAGAGGTGCCATCTAGTGGCTGTTTGTTTCATACAACACTGGTACTCAGCCCTCCCAGGATTCTGTGGGCTGCCTCGTCACATGTTTACTCTGCTACAGCAAAGGATTGTGGGAGGAAGAACCCAATTTCCTCATCACAGGAGCAGAAGGAAGCATCTAGTCACAATCTCTGTCCTCTATAGGAAACATGGTCGGTAAGGACTCCAGCTTAGCTTCCCCCTAGCTATCTCACAGTTCTATCAGCTTATGACGGAATGGGATGTTGTTCCGCCTGCGGGTGTGCTCTATCTGCGTGGCCCCGTCGCTTACCGCTGGCCCGACTACCGAGTGACGCGCACTCGGCGTCTCGAGCAGCCTGGCGTGACCCTGGGGAAGGGTTAGCGGGCGGTGGAGGGGACCCCTGCCTAGAACCAGCCCGACCACTGAGCCATACGGCACTCAGCGTCCCGAGCAGCTGGTTCACTGACCTTGTGGGTGTGGGACGTCTGGAGATCGGATTCGCCAGCCGCGGAGGAATCTTCGGATCTTATGTGGGAAACGTTTCGGATCTTATGCGGGAAACGTTTCCGATCTCGGTGCGGGTAAATCTTCGGATCTCAATGGAGGACTTTTCGGATCGGGGACGGATGAAGCTTCGGATCTTGCGGGATCGGCGGGGATTCGGATCTTACCGCAATCCCTCGCAATACCGAAGCGCGGTACACGGCCGCGCCCTTCGGATCGGATCTCTCAATCTGGGAACCGAACACCATCCGCTGCGCCTCTGTCCTGATGCTCGATGCAGGCACAGAGCGCTCGGTTCGGTTCGGATCTGGGTGGGCACCGTATCCTGAGACCGCGGAGGATACTCAGATACGAAAATACGGCGGGGAAATAACCACATCAGACGAGGCTGGATGCACTGCTAAATCTGGCTTTATTATTTACAGTTCAAGCATTTATCAACTTTACACAGATTATCATACAATGGGAATCCCTGCCCGCCCTCCCGGGACCCATTGGCCATTACGATTCGGGGAGTCGCCAATTCGGACCGGATGGTCCGAATCGGCCATTTTACGATTCGAACCGGATGGTTCGAATCGGCCATTTTCCGAATCGAAGAATCTGAACTGCGCCACAAGGTGATCGGAAAATGGCGGCGAGCAAGGCAGACAAAGGGAAAATACATTATGCAATAAACCAACGGGGACACTTTATTACACCACACAATAATCACATCTAAATAAAAGTACTTGCAAAACTAGGTACGTGCCACCGCACCTAAGTGTCCATAGCCACCACTGTCACTGCACCGCCCCTGGCTGAGGGTGCTGGGCCATTCCGTGACACTCCTCCCCCTCCCCCAGTTTGACGCACCTGGTCTGACCCCACCGGGTCATACCGGGGAAGTCGGTGCTCCCAGGCCCGTAGTCTGTCTGGGGAGGCCGGGTCACCAGGCCTCTCCATTTGGCCTTGCGGCCGTGCCAGCTTGGTCGGGACCCCACGTCCTTAGGGTTACCCCGGCTGGGCGAGAGGACATACGTCCGGGCCGAAGTACCTCCTGTGTCCCCTCCAGGGTTATCGCTCACCCGGGGAAACCGGATGCTAAATGCACACGCCCCGGGTGCCCAGGTCAGCCGTGGGAAAGAACCGTGGCTGCGTGAGGCCCCCGAGCCCAAGAGTTGCCAAAATGGGCAGAGGCCAGCGGCGCTCTGCCCCGTTGCCAGCTCTTCCGCTGGAGGGCCAGGTACGGACACGGCAACCGAAGGAACAAATAGAGCCAAACCGGGCTGCTCTTCCTGGCAGCCGAAGAAGGGGATAAATGGATGCAACGGCAGTTGCACGGGGTCATCCTCGCTCTGCCCCTCGGGGCAGATTGGGGAAAACGGGCAGAGGCCAGCGGCGCTCTGCCCTGGTGTCAGCTCTTCTGCTGAGTGGGGATCTCCTTGCGGGAGGATGGTTTCTTCCCCCCCCGGGGCAATCAATGGTTGCGCACAACCCATCCCGGGGGAACCATCTGTCTGCTCCTCCTGGCAGATTTTGGGTAGTGGGCAGAGGCCAGCGGCACTCTGCCCCGTAGCCAGCTCTTCACAACCCAGCCCGGGGGGACCATCTGTCTGCTCCACCTGGCAGACTGTGGGTAGTGGGCAGAGGCCAGCGGCGCTCTGCCCCGTGGCCAGCTCTTCAGCTGGGTGAGGATCTCCTTGCGGGAGGATGGTTTCTTCCCCCCCGGGGCAATCAATGGTTGCGCACAACCCATCCCGGGGGAACCATCTGTCTGCTCCTCCTGGCAGATTTTGGGTAGTGGGCAGAGGCCAGCGGCACTCTGCCCCGTAGCCAGCTCTTCCGCTGGTTGGAGATCTCCTTGGGGAAGGATGGTCACTTCACCCCCCGGGGCAATCAATGGTTGCGCACAACCCATCCCGGGGAGACCATCTGTCTGCTCCGCCTGGCAGACTGTAAGCAGTGGGCAGAGGCCAGCGACACTCTGCCCCGTAGCCAACTCTTCCGCTGGTTGGAGATCTCCTTGGGGAAGGATGGTCACTTCACCCCCCGGGGCAATCAATGGTTGCGCACAACCCATCCCGGGGAGACCATCTGTTTCCTCCCCCGCTGGACCCATGGCCTCGGCCACCCTGTCCTCTTGCGGGGTGAAGGGGGTAACTTCCTCTGCCGGAACCCCCACGGGCACCCATGGGTCCGCCTCGGCCTCCCATAGGTCCCAAACCTGGGGACTGTCGACTTCCTCCGCCGACCCGTCCCACCACGGGGAGCTCAGGCTCGACTGCGGAACGCCGTCCAACAGTCTTCGGTAAGCCACCTCGAGCTCCCACTCTCGCTCTGCTAGAGACTCCAGTTCCTCAAACACCGAGTCCCTGATGTCGGACGGGAGCTCCAGTTCCCGTCGCTCCAGGATCTCTTCCATTCGTTCTTCGGTCTCCTCTCCGAACTCAGGGTCGGCGGCCATGCCCTCATAGAGCAGCCCCGTGCCTCCGTAGCGAGGCCCTGCAGTGGAGCTGCCTTCAATAGGGCGCACTGTCGGAGAGGCGGTTAGCCACCGGAGCGCGCGGTACGCGGCGTCCAGTGCGGTCTCCTGTTGCACCAGACTCCGGAGCTCGGCCTCCCACTCCTCTGGGGCCCGACCTTGCAGGAACGCTGCACGCACATCGTACTGCACCCGATGGACGACAGCGTCGGAGGGAATGTACACACCATGGCAGTCCCGCTCATGGTCCAGGGCCTCGTACCAAAGTTCCTCTGTGGACCTCTGGTCCCGCTCCAGGCCCCCCTGCAGCCTTCTTGCCAACACAACCTTCATGTCAGCGAAGGTGCCAGCACAGGAGCACCGCTCCTCAACGGGGAATGTGGCGTCCTCAGATGCAGCTCCAGGCGAGCTGTGAGTCTCCATCCGAGGGTCGCTGGGATGAGTGACGTCCTCAGTACAGGCTCCAGGCGAGCTGAGAGTCCCGCAAGGGCAATCACTGGGGGTTGCAGATTCCCAAGGTGAAGCTCCAGTCAAGCTGCAAGCCTCGTCCCAGGGTTCCACGGGGTAGGGTTCGGGGTTACTATATTCAGTCTCTGCTCCGCGGAGCTCTGCCAACCGCAGCTCGTGCTGACGGTCCTTCTCTTGCTCAACTTCACGGTAAAACTCCCGAATCACTTTGCATCTGGCCGCCTCCGCTGGGGCATCCCCGAGCAAGGCAATCCGACGCCGCACCTCTCTGAGGCCAGCATCCTCCTCCACCTCTGCGTGGACAGGACTGGGGACAGGCGTCGCCACCCTGTTCTGATCCATCCTGGTCAGCTCCTTGATCAGGGTTTTCCGGTTCTTATTACCCGGCGTTCCTCCCCGGTTCTCCAACATCCCACGCAGGGTGTCCCGGTCGTAGTGGGTGTACACCACCATGGCGTAGGTCTCCTAGGGGCCTGCAGAGAGCGATCCCACCGCTGCCACCAGTATGACGGAATGTGATGTTGTTCCGCCTGCGGGTGTGCTCTATCTGCGTGGCCCCGTCGCTTACCGCTGGCCCGAATACCGAGTGACGCGCACTCGGCGTCTCGAGCAGCCTGGCGTGACCCTGCGGAAAGGGTTAGCGGGCGGTGGAGGGGACCCCTGCCTAGAACCAGCCCGACCACTGAGCCATACGGCACTCAGCGTCCCGAGCAGCTGGTTCACTGACCTTGTGGGTGTGGGACGTCTGGAGATCGGATTCGCCAGCCGCGGGGGAATCTTCGGATCTTATGTGGGAAACGTTTCGGATCTTATGCGGGAAACGTTTCCGATCTCGGTGCGGGTAAATCTTCGGATCTCAATGGAGGACTTTTCGGATCGGGGACGGATGAAGCTTCGGATCTTGCGGGATCGGCGGGGGATTCGGATCTTACCGCAATCCCTCGCAATACCGAAGCTTGGTACACGGCCGCGCCCTTCGGATCGGATCTCTCAATCTGGGAACCGAACACCATCCGCTGCGCCTCTGTCCTGATGCTCGATGCAGGCACAGAGTGCTCGGTTCGGTTCGGATCTGGGTGGGCACCGTATCCTGAGACCGCGGAGGATACTCAGATGCGAAAATACGGCGGGGAAATAACCACATCAGACGAGGCTGGATGCACTGCTAAATCTGGCTTTATTATTTACAGTTCAAGCATTTATCAACTTTACACAGATTATCATACAATGGGAATCCCTGCCCGCCCTCCCGGGACCCATTGGCCATTACGATTCGGGGAGTCGCCAATTCGGACCGGATGGTCCGAATCGGCCATTTTACGATTCGAACCGGATGGTTCGAATCGGCCATTTTCCGAATCGAAGAATCTGAACTGCGCCACAAGGTGATCGGAAAATGGCGGCGAGCAAGGCAGACAAAGGGAAAATACATTACGCAATAAACCAACGGGGACACTTTATTACACCACACAATAATCACATCTAAATAAAAGTACTTGCAAAACTAGGTGCGTGCCACCGCACCTAAGTGTCCATAGCCACCACTGTCACTGCACCGCCCCTGGCTGAGGGTGCTGGGCCATTCCGTGACACAGCTTTAGAAGCATCCTATGTGCTGTGTATTCAATTCCCCTGCATTGAAGCCATCTGCTTGACACATACAGTGGCAAGAAAAAGTATGTGAACCCTTTGGGATTACGTGGAGTTTTGCATGAATTGGTGATAAAATGTGCTCTGATCTTCATCTAAGTCACAACAATTTGAAAAACACAGTCTGCTTAAAATAATACAACACAAACATTATATGTTTTCATGTGTTTATTGATCATAACATGTAAACATTCACAGTGCAAGGTGGAAAAAGTATGTGAACCCCTAGCCTAATGACTACTCCAAGAGCTAATTGGAGCCAGGAGTGAGCCAACCTTGAGCCCAATCAGTGTGATATTATTGGATGTGTTGCTGAAAGCTGTCCTGCCCTTTAAAAACACACACCAGGTTTGGGTTTACTGCTTTCAAGAAGCACTGCCTGATGTGAACCATGCCTCGCAGAAAAGAGCTCTCAGAAGACCTACGATCAAGAATTGTTGACTTGCATGTAGTTGGAAAGGGTTACAAAAGTATCTCCAAAAGCCTTGATGTTCATGTGTCCACAGTAAGACAGACTGTCTACAAATGGAGAAAGTTCAGCACTGTTGCTACTCTCCCTAGGCGTGGTCGTCCTGTAAAGATAACTGCAAGAGCACAGCGCAGAATGCTTAATGAGGTAAAGAAGAATCCTAGAGTGTCAGCTAAAGACTTACAGAAATCTCTGGCACATGCTAACATTTTTGTTGACACATCTACAATAAGGAAAACATTAAACAAGAATGGAGTACTTGGGAGGACACCACGGAGGAAGCCATTGCTGTCCAAAAAGAATATTGCAGCACGTTTGAAGTTTGCAAAAGAGCACCTGGATGTTCCACAGCACTACTGGCAAAATATTCTGTGGACAGATGAAACCAAAATTGAGTTGTTTGGAAAAAACACACAACACTAATGTGTGGAGAAAAAAAGGCACAGCACACCAACATTAAAACCTCATTCCCACTGTAAAACATGGCGGAGGGAGCATCATGGTTTGGGGCTGCTTTGCTGCCTCAGGGCCTGGACGGATTGTTGTCATTGATGGAAAAATGAATTCCAGAGTTAATCAAGATATTTTGCAGGAAAACGTAAGACCATCTGTCCGCCAACTGAAGCTCCGCAGAGGATGGGTGATGCAACAGGACAATGACCCAAAGCATACAAGTAATTCAACAAAAGAATGGCTTCAACAAAACAAAATACGCCTTCTGGAGTGGCCCAGTCAGAGTCCTGACCTCAACCCAATTGAAATGCTGTGGCATGACCTTAAGAGAGCGATTCACACCAGACATCCCAAGAATATTGCTTCACTGAAACAGTTTTGTGAAGAGGAGTGGTCCAAAATTACTCCAGATCGTTGTGCAGGTCTGATCTGCAACTACAGGAAACGTTTGGTTGAGGTTATTGCTGCCAAAGGAGGGTCAACCAGTTATTAAGCCCAAAGGTTCACATACTTTTTCCACCCTGCACTGTGAATGTTTACATGTTCTGTTCAATAAACACATGAAAACATATAATGTTTGTGTTGTATTATTTTAAGCAGACTGTGTTTTTCAAATTGTTGTGACTTAGATGAAGATCAGAGACATTTTATCACCAATTCATGCAAAACTCCATGCAATCACAAAGGGTTCACATACTTTTTCTTGCCACTGTAGTTGCAGCATGGCCTAAGTGTTTTGTACTGACACACCCTGTTTTTGTGATGCTATGTGTTACTGCTATAACAAATTTGTGTATATACTGTATTTTTTACACTTTGTACTGTTCTGCTTCCTCACAGTTTTACCACATTCCTACAACGGGTTAATAAACTTACAGAATGCAAACCAGTCTCATTTATTCGACCCATAGGAAAGGTTTACCTGCTTGTCAAGCTGCACATAGACCCCGGGGGTACATGGTGTGAGGACAGGACACACCGAGTCCTCCACACTTGCTGCTAGCATGAGAAATGACAAGGCGAGTTACTGTAGCACATCAATATTCTCTTTATAAGTAAAAATCAAGCAATTCTGCTGCTTTCAAATATTTTTATTATTTTTTTCCTATATCATATTTTACATAATCAAGGAAGGAATTAATGGAAAGATCAGACTCTGACTTTGCCGACGTTACCTTAATTAGGGCTCGATTTAATTCCATCATCAGTTATTATTTTAAAAATAAAATATATCAATAGGTTTTGGTGAATATTTTTTTTATATATTGTTTAATGAAATTATGTGGATATTACTTTATTTTTGCTCCCAAGCAAATGGGCTTTTGTGTTCATTTCTGGTCTAAACAGAATAAGGAAACATTTTGGGAAGAATATACAGGCTAAAAGTCCAGCACTTGAGGTCAATATGGCAAATATCTCCACGGCCACCATGTCCTTCCCTTTGGTGCTCAGATAGGCTGGGATCATGGCGATCCAGACACTGCAGAACACCAGCATGCTGAAGGTGATGTACTTGGCCTCATTAAAACTGTCCGGTAATGTCCTGGCTAAAAAAGCTATAATGAAACTCACAGCGGCCAGAAGCCCCATATACCCCAGGACGGAGTAAAAGGCCATTACTGAACCTTCATTACACTGAACAATGATCTTTCCTGGATAAGAACGTGTGTCCAGCTCCTGAAAGGGAGGAGAAGCTGCCAACCATGTGACATTAATCAGGATTTGAATCAATGAGAAGGTCAGGACGACAGCGTTGGATATCTTCATATTAACCCACTTCTTCCAGACACTCCCAGGTTTGGTGGCTTTGAAGACAATGTAAATCATGGTGGTTTTTCCCAACACACAGGAGATGGCTATGGAGAAGACGATGGAAAAGGTGGATTGACGCAGCATGCAGGTTATACCCATAGGGCGACCAAGGAATAAAAACACACATGGGAAGGTCAGCATGATGGACACCAGGAGGAGGAAGCTGAGGTTCGCGTTATTGGCTTTGACGATTGCTGTGTCTTTGAATATAATAAAAATGACCAATATGCCAATAGTTATAAGGAAGAGTAAAGCTGAGAGCACTGAGAAAACAGCAGTAATCACATCACTGTATGAAAGGAATTCCTCCAGTCTGGGAATACACTGATCCTTCTTCATGTTTGGCCATTCAGTGTCTGGACATTTTATGCAGTTTTCACTGTCTGAAAGTCAAAAACATTTTAATGTATATTATTAAATAAAGTAAAAGTGTCCAAGGTCTGTCCATCATATCCCTGCACACTAATACAACTTCTACTTTCATACATTTAAGGCATTTATATCATGAAACCTAAAGATAATAAAAATATATTATAAGTCCACGTAATGCCAATGAGTATATTAACCACTTGGCTGCGGACAATGTTCTACGCTTTCCTGCTAGGAGGTAGAGGATGACGACAGAGGAAGGATGACCTTCCATTGCCAAGTGAATTCATTGCTTTGGACCTCTATCTTCTATGGTCCTCCTGGAAAAGTGTTATGTGAGGAATCGATGGAGAGGCCTTTCCACTAATACCAAACATAACCCTTTAACCCCATAGTGACCAGGCAGTTTTACCATTGTCTGTCCAAAAGTGCCCGCTGCTGTTTTTACGTTTCTGCGCTTTTAGTGTTTAGGTCAAACGTACCTCTTACTCGTTTATGCAACCCACACATATATATACCATTTCTCTCTCAATTTCAATGGACTTTCTAAAAATACCATTGTTTCCATCATATCGTATAACTTACTATAAAAAATGTTTTGAAATATGATGAAAAAAATGGTAAAAACACACTTTTTTGTAATTTAATCTCTAAAATTTACAACAGCCAAAAAAGACCCCGGCTAAATAGTTTAAAATGTTTTTCCTGAGTTTAGAAATGCTCAATTTTTACATGTTTTTGCTTTTAAACCCCTTCACTGCTGGGCCATTTAACCTCTTTGTGCTGAACTCATTTTGTCAGTTTTATGATCATGTTTAAACGTGATTTGAAGTCCTGTTTTATTATACCCCACAGACAATTTTTTTTTAAAAACATCTTTTTTTTAACTACTTCGATGTGAAGGACGCGCTCAGCGCGTCCAGCAGCATTGGCACTTGGCTGCGGAGGCACTTGGCAGCCGCATTGGCACTTGGCTGAACGCGTCCTCCCTTTGCAGCCGCGATTGGCCAGGATTCCAGCCAATTGCTGCGGCCCCCCAGTGTGGGCTGACATCTTGGAGGCCCAGCCTCCAGGACCCCGGCTGCACGAATAGACATCATTGTGCTGGGCCAGTGAGGGAAGGTGCCTGAAGGGGAGGGGTGAGGTCTTTTGGACCTCTCTCCCTCCCCATCCATAAGGGGCATGCACAAAAGGCAGGCACGCTTGGAAGCGGTGGCTGCCTTTAACCCCTTGGGGTGCTGGATCGCGACTCGGTGCCAATAGGCGACAAATAGTGGTCCCCTCCCGCAGCTTGCCGATATCTTGAATGTCGGCCAAGCTTCCGGGATCTCCCCCTGCCTAGCGATAATGTCAGTTCGGGAGTTAACCCCTAACTGCCACATATGGTGGAGATAGCGGTTTCCAATAAACCTTCTAGGGGTTAATTTTGGTATCAATGGAACGGCCAGAGCATGGCTATTCCAATGATACCAAATATGACCATGTTAAATGTAAACAATTTTTTTTTTAAATAAAATTAATAAAATTAAAATATGCAGGTCTCTTTTGTTTTTGTTTTATTAATGCAGCAAAATTGTTCCCATTTCAATTATAATGCGAACAATGATGCTTCACTAACATTTTTTTCTTTTTATAATATTTGTTATAATATTCAGGCAGCACATGACGTATACATATAATAATGATATATTATGAATCTACCGAGTCTTCCGGAAAGAACGATGTATAATATGTCTGGGTCATTTAATAAAATGTGACTTCAAATTGCGTTTAAGCATGATGAGCGAAACCGATAAAAATTAGCTCAGCACACAGTGGTGAAATGGCTCAGCAGCAAAAGAGTTAAAATTATTATTATTATTTATTATTATTTTACATTGATCAGGCCTTGGCAATGATACCAAGAATGACCCCCTAGCTGCCACGGATTGGAAGATATGGAGGTCTAAAGGACCCCCCTATCTCCATTTGGCAGCTAGGGGGTTAACTGGCTGACAGATGTCATCACACATATGGCGATGACATCAGTGGATGGGTGGTGACCCTGGAGGCTTGGCAGACATCCAAGATGTCAGCCAACTTTGGGAGCGGGTTGCGATCTGGTGCCGATTGTAGCATAATAATGGTATATTTTTAATCTCCTGAGTGCGCTGGAAAAAATGATACAGTCAGGTCCAGAAATATTGGGACATGGACACAATTCTAACATCTTTGGCTCTATACACCACCACAATGGATTTGGAATGAAACAAACACAATGTGCTTTAACTGCAGACTGTCAGCTTTAATTTGAGGGTATGTACATCCAATTCAGGTGAACGGTGTAGGACTTACAGCAGTTTGCAGATGTGCCCCCACTTGTTAAGGGACCAAAGGTAATGGGACAGAATAATAATCATAAATCAAACTTTCCCTTCTTAATACTTGGTTGCAAATCCTTTGCAGTCAATCACAGCCTGAAGTCTGGAACGCATAGACATCACCAGATGCTGGGTTTCATCCCTGGTGATGCTCTGCCAGGCCTCTACTGCAACTGTCTTCAGTTCCTGCTTGTTCTTGGGGCATTTTCTTGGGGCATTGTTCTTGGGGCAAGTGAAATACATGCTCAATGGGATTCAGGTCAGGTGATTGACTTGGCCATTGCATAACATTCCACTTCTGTCCATTCAAAAACTCTTTGGTTGCTTTTGCAGTATGCTTTGAGTCATTGTCCATCTGCCCTGTGAAGCGCCGTCCAATGAGTTCTGCAGCATTTGGCTGAATGTGAGCAGATAATATTGCCCGAAACACTTCAGAATTCATCCTGCTGCTTTTGTCAGCGTCACATCATCAATAAATACAAGAGAACCAGTTCCATTGGCAGCCATACATGCCCACGCCATGACACTACCACCACCATGCTTCACTGATGAGGTGGTATGCTTAGGATCATGAGCAGTTCCTTTCCTTCTCCATACTCTTCTCTTCCCATCACTCTGATACAAGTTGATCTTGGTCTCATCTGTCCATAGGATCTTGTTCCAGAACTGTGAAGGCTTTGTTAGGTGTTGTTTGGTAAACTCTAATCTGGCCTTCCTGTTTTTGAGGCTCACCGATCGTTTACATCTTGTGGTGAACCCTCTGTATTCACTCTGGTGAAGTCTTCTCTTGATTGTTGACTTTGACACACATACACCTACCTCCTGGAGAGTGTTCTTGATCTGGCCAACTGTTGTGAAGGGTGTTTTCTTCACCAGGGAAAGAATTCTTTAGTCATCCACCACAGTTGTTTTCCGTGGTCTCCCAGGTCTTTTGGTGTTGCTGAGCTCACCGGTGCGTTACTTCTTTTTGAGAATGTTCCAAACAGTTGTTTTGGCCATGCCTAATGTTCTTGCTATCTCTCTGATGGGTTTGTTTTGTTTCTTCAGCCTAATGATGGCTTGCTTCACTGATAGTGACAGCTCTTTGGATCTCATCTTGAGAGTTAACAGCAACAGATTCCAAATGCAAATAGCACACTTGAAATGAACTCTGGGCCTTTTATCTGCACATTGTAATTGGGGTAATGAGGGAATATCACACACCTGGCCATGGAACAGCTGAGAAGCCAATTGTCCCATTACTTTTGGTCCCTTAACAAGTGGGAGGCACATCTGCAAACTGCTGTAAGTCCTACACCGTTCACCTGAGTTGGATGTACATACCCTCAAATTAAAGCTGACAGTCTGCAGTTACAGCACATTGTGTTGGTTTCATTCCAACTCCATTGTGGTGGTGTATAGAGCCAAAGATGTTACAATTGTGTCGAGGTCCCAATATTTCTGGTCCTGACTGTAATTGGTCTGGGTCCTACAATAAAGCATGACTTAAAATCTCATTTAAACATGATGAGCACATATGGTGAGCTCAGCACACAGGGCTGAAATGGCTCAGCAGTGAAGAGGTTAACTATAAAATAATATTTAGTACCAGATCTGTTGGATATTTCCCCCTCTGGACACTGCGCACAGTCATAGCAGCAGACATGTGCTCCTCTTGCTACTTTCCTATATCCTGGCAAACAGTTGTCTGAACATCGAGATCTTGGAGCCTAAGAGAGAATAATTTGATACATTTATTCCACAATTCCAGTTCAATTAAAACAATAAACCATTATTTAATGACTACAAACACATAATCACTTATCAAGACACTGACCAATCAGACAAGGTAACTCTGATCTGGAAATGATGAACAAATGAGATTAAGACATTATTAAAGGGACACTCTGAGCACTGTGACCACTCTATGGAATCTGAGCCGAAACAGTAACCTTAGTGCTCTCACTGGGGGTGGGGGCATTTGCAGGACTGATTCCACCCTCAGAGTGCTAGGGTTTAGGACTGTCCAGAAACTGAGGTCACAGAGCATCTGTATCTATGTATGTATCTATCTGTATCTCTATCAGGGTTATTCAAAGAGATCCGAATTGCTTGAGAAAGGTAACCGAATTCTGTATATCAGCGTTCGGTTCCCTTTCTTAGCCATTCGGCTATCCAGAGAGCAGGCAATTCACCAAATCCTGACGAATTGCCTGCACATACGGTGCCTGTTCGGTGCCTGTTTGAGGGCAGTGAAATCCCCATGAAAAAGCACTGCTTTTCAGAGAACAAAAACCAGCAGTGAAAGGTTCCCCTAACGCCCTGCCATTCGGTGGTTTCATTCGGCAAATTTATTCAGGCGAATCCCATAGGTTTCAATGTTAAAAATATTCCCGTTTTAATCCAATATCTAATAAACCGTTCATTATAAAATTCTGCAGCAAAAAGTCTCTTTATTTATAGATTTTTTTAGGATATTTTAAACATTTTTCGGAAATTTTTTTTTTTTAAAAGTCCGATTTTTTTTTGATTTTTTTTTAAGTTTATTTCTTTTTTCTGTAACAGCGCTTTTTATTATCATTCATTGGATTTTATATGTAAATTTTAGACATTTTCGCTCAGTAGTTTCTTTGCAAACAGCGTTTCACTTTTCAAACATTCATACAAACTGTTTTCCTAATTTATTCACTTCGCTCTGTCTGCGGTCTCGGCTTTTTCCGGCGGCTTCGCTGCGTGTGATTCGGCTCCTGCTCGAGTTTTTCCGTGGTTTTCGGCAGGTTAATCCAGATGTTTTTGTGGGTTTTCGGCGTGCCTTCGCTGGGTTTTACGGTTCATTTTCGTCAGGTTTGCGCCGGCCTTTCCCTGCAATTTGGGGACCCTGTGGTGTTTGCTGAATACACCGCAGGGTCACTGAAATGGGATCAGCAAAAGGAACCGAATTGAAGAGAATGAAAAGTCACCGAACGTGCAGTGACTTTTCGAATCTGTTTGAATAACCCTGTATGTCTATCTATCTGTCTGTATCTACTGTATCTGTATCTATCTGTATCTATATCTATCTGTATCTATCTATATCTATCTGTCTGTATCTATCTATATCTATCTATATCTAGCTGTCTATCTGTATCTATTTATATCTATCTGTCTGTATCTATTTATATCTATCTGTCTGTATCTACTGTATCTGTATCTATCTATCTATCTGTATCTATATCTATCTGTCTGTATCTATCTATATCTATATGTATCTATATCTATCTGTATCTATATCTATCTGTCTGTATCTATCTGTATCTATCTGTATATATCTATCTATCTATCTATCTGTATCTATCTATCTATCTATCTATCTATCTGTATCTATCTATCTATCTATCTATCTATCTATCTATCTATCTATCTGTATATATCTATCTATCTGTATCTATCTATCTATCTATCTATCTATCTGTATCTATCTATCTATCTATCTATCTATCTATCTATCTATCTATCTGTATCTATCTATCTATCTATCTGTATCTATCTATCTGTATCTATCTGTCTGTATCTATCTATCTATCTATCTATCTGTATATATCTATCTATCTGTATCTATCTATCTATCTATCTATCTATCTATCTATCTATCTGTATCTATCTATCTATCTATCTGTATCTATCTATCTGTATCTATCTGTCTGTATCTATCTATCTATCTATCTATCTGTATATATCTATCTATCTGTATCTATCTATCTATCTATCTATCTATCTATCTATCTATCTATCTGTATCTATCTATCTATCTATCTGTATCTATCTATCTGTATCTATCTGTCTGTATCTATCTATCTATCTATCTGTATATATCTATCTATCTGTATCTATCTATCTATCTATCTATCTATCTATCTATCTGTAGCTCTATATCTGTCTGTATTTATTTATTTTATTTATTTATAAAGGATTTTACCAGGAAGGATACATTGAGATTTCTCTCGTTTTCAAGTATGTCCTGGGTTCAAGAACATTGAAGTGTTACAGTTACAGAAATACAAAGTAATACAAATACAAGATATTAAAAAACAACACAAATATACAGATTAACAGAAACTAAATATGTAGGAAATATAGTCATTATGTTACATGTTTACAGGTGCATTCTGTATTAAGGTATGTTAATATGGAGCTCTTGAGTGACTTAAGACTGGGGGAAGATTTGATGGTGTCTGGGAGGTTATTCCATAATTGCGGTGCTCTGTAGGAAAATGAGGACCGAGCCACTGTCTTTTTGTATTGTGGTATTGCAAGTAAGGTGCTGGTCCTGGATTGGAGGTTATAGGATGAGGGAGCTGCTGGGGGAAGCAGTCTATTCAGGTAGGGTGGCAGCTTCCCAGAGAAGCTCTTAAACACCAGGCTGGAAAGGTGAAGGGTGCGTTTAGACTCCAGCAATGGCCAGTTTAGCTCTTTTAACATGTCACAATGGTGGGTCATGTAGTTACATTGTAATGGAAAGCGGCAGAATGAGTTATACAATGTAGTAAGTTTCTGAAAGTGTGTTTGCGGGGTGGCTGCGTACACTACATCTCCGTTTTCAATAGCCGGCATAAGCATTTGTTGTACAATCTGCTTTCTTACCGCGGGACTCAGGCAGGATTTGTTTCTGTACAGGGCACCTAGTTTGGGGTAAAGTTTAGATGAGAGTTTTTTGATGTGGGGGCCAAAGGATAGATTAGGGTTCAACCACATACCTAGATATTTGAGAGAAGTGACTGTGGTCAGCGTGCCATTTGATTTTGTCCCAACACATAAGTGGGGATTTTGCAATTTGTGTAGTTTAGGTTTTGCTCCAAAGAGCATCGTTACAGTTTTGTCAGTATTTAGAAAAAGTTTGTTGTGTTTGATCCACTTTTCTACCTCTGTGAATTGTTCTTGCAGCACGGCCTCCAGCTGCGGGAGTTTTGGTTTGCTGGTATAGATCACAGTGTCGTCTGCGTACATATGTACATTTGAGGCTTTGCAGACGTTGGGCAGATCATCTATGAATATTGTGAATAGCAGGGGGCCTAGTATTGAGCATTGGGGTACACCGCAAGTGACTGGGATGGGGAGGGAGGAGCTGCCAGAAATTGACACATATTGTGATCGGTCGGATACATATGATTGAAACCAGGTTAGCGTGCGATCACCAATGCCAGAGTTCTTAATTTTTTCTAACAAGATGCCATGGTCTACTGTGTCAAAGGCCTTGGCAAAATCAAGGAAGATGCTCCAGTTAGGTTTCCTTGTTCCATCCCAGCCTGGATATCATTACAGACTTTTGAAAGGGTGGTTGTAGTTGAGTGATTTGGACGAAAGCCTGATTGATCCGGGGTTAAGTAGTTCCAATATTGATAATAATCACGTAATTGTGTGTAGACACATTTTTCCAAAATTTTTGACATTACAGGGAGCAACGATATCGGACGGTAGTTGGATACCAAAGTACTGTCACCACTTTTATGGATAGGTACCACTCTCGCAGTCTTCCAGAGTTTGGGTATGTATCCAGTCGCCAGTGATTCATTGATTAGGGTTGCGACAGGATTTGCAATTGCCGGTGCACTGATTTTCAGCAGCATTGCTGGTATTTCCAGACTGGTATTTCATTTTTTGCTTACGGAGAAGTTTATTAACTACACTGACAGGCACTGGTCTAAAACTGAATTCCTGTCTGATACAGGGACTTTGCACAGTTGGAGGGGCCTGACCTGCATGAGGCCTTTCTGATTGCATGTCATTTCCTAGCTTGGCAATCAAAGTGGTGGCGCAACCAACAAAATAACCATTAAAGGCATTTGCTACATCTAGGGGGTGTTTCAGGGTTTGGTTGTTTACTTTGACAGCAGCCGGCTGGGAGTGGACTGGGGGTGCTTGTATGTTACTTATGGTTCTCCAAAAGTTTCTAGGGTTTGATGTGTTATTGTTTAGATTTTCATTGAAGTACTGGGCTTTAGCCATTTTTGTGCATTCATTCCGGCATTCGTAGTGATCGTTCATGGAACCAGTTCTCTTGAAATTTGACCACAATGAATCTCTAAGCTGGTACATTAGTGTAAGATCAGCTGTAACCCAGGGGAGATGGGTCCCTTTTACTCGCACTTTACGCAGCGGGGCATGGGAATTCCAGACTTTCAGGAGCTCAGACTAAAAGTATTCAATTGCACAGTCTAGGTCTGGGATTAGGTTTAGTCTGTACCAGGGGAGCTGTTTGAGATCACTTAGGAAGGATTCAAGAATAAATTTCTTGAAAGACCTGGTGGTTATTACCTTTGGGGGAGATTTCATGGCCTTTATTTTGCGCACGCAGTACACTAGACAATGGTCACTAAAGCTATTAGCGAGAACACCTGCCTCCTGTATTCGATCAGGAGATGAGGAGAGAATCCAGTCCAGCAAGGTATGGTTAGGGCTTTTCATATTAATGCGAGTGGGGGAGGAGATTAATTGAGTTAGCTGCAAAGTTTTAAACAGTGAGCAGTGTTTATTGTTTTTAGGATTTAGCCAATCTGTATTAAAATCGCCGAGGACCAGCATTTCACTTTTTTGGTTTTGGGCAAGTAGGTTATTAAGGATTTGAGATATGTCAGAGAGGGAGTGCACTGGAGAGCTCGGTGGGCGATAGAATCCAGCAACAATGATTGATTTACTGAATGGAATCTCAATTATACCAGAGAGGAAATCAAAGGTGACAGGGGAGCTAGAAGTCTGTAAGGGCGTGAACTTTATGGACTCCTCAACATAAATAACAATTCCCCCTCCTCTCTTTGCTCTGTCTTTTCTATAACATGAATATCCCTGTATTGATATGGCAGTCTGGTACTTTTGGGGTTAACCATGACTCTGTGAGCACAATGATTTTGGGTTTGTAATAGCAACACCAAGCCTGAAGCTCATCCAATTTAGGGAGTAAACTTCGGATGTTACAGTGCACAAATGAGAGGCCTTTTTTAAGTGGGGAGACTAAAGGATGTGTCAGCTATAGGACCAGGGTTAGTTTCCACATCGTTTGCCAGGGAAAGTAGCAGAATAAATAGGAATTTGGACAGTGTTTTCTTTTGATAATGTGGTTGCAGAGTTTTAAATCTTTGTGTGGGGGTGGGAGGGCTGGATTTTAACACTCTCCACCAGCACTCAGCTGATAGGTTAAGGCTGGGGTCAGACGAACGCAGTGCGAACCCGCTTGTGGCCGCACTTTATCACGGCTGTAGTAGCAGCAAATGACAGCCAATGACGGGCAATATACGAAGTACGGTCGCACGAAAGTGCGGCTGCGCAATGCAAGCGGCAAACAAAAGCATTTTTTCGAGAACGTGATACCGCTAGTACTGACGTACAGAGTGCGCTGCGTCCGCATAGCGGCGTGTGTGTGTGATTAGGAGACGTCAGACGCTGCTAATGTCCGGCCAACATAACGTCCAGACGCAAGAAGTGTTTTATTGATGATCTGTACAAAATCACGGACTAAAATGCGCATCGTATGACTGCTATCGCGTATTCCATGAAAAAATAGGTCCATTCGTTCGAACGCACTTTTTCATGGACGACGTGAAAATTGCGTTCATCTGACCCTAGCCTAAAAGAACTGAAATTCCCTTTATTTTACTATCCCTGTATCCTGTTTTTCCTGAAAAGTCGGTTCCCTCCTGAGGCTTTGCTTTACAGCTTTATTGAACAAGAAAAGGTACCCAGCCGACGAGGAAAAAGGTGACGAGTAAAGAAGTGAAATTGGCCCCCTCTATGGGCCATAGATGCCAGTAAGAGTGAGCCTGAAATATCCTAGGCTCCCGTCCACGTGAGTAAAATACCTTCACTGTCCATCTATTTTCATCTGCATCACAGAATTGCGCTATCTCCTCTTTCTCCATTCATTTCCACGAGGTTAAAACCCGGCGAAATTGAAGAGAGAGACAGTGCATCCTCTTCCGCAGGAATACGAACGCACTGCAATCTAAAGCAATCATCCATCACAGAGAGATGTTATTTTTTCTGGCCACAAGGTGGCAGTACAACATAAGGAATAGCCATCTGAGAGAGACAATACCTCTTATTTGCCACAAGGTGGCAGCACAACATAAGGAAAAATTATTCTCTTCATCTAATGCAGACTTTAAACATTTTTTAAAGCTGAATAAAACCCATTCAAGGCCTGTCCTCCCTCATAATATTATACCGATCTCCAGGCACGTACTACCCCTTACTGCCCACGTCCAACATCGCTACCAATAGATAGCCAACACACATACAGACGTCACATATCCATACCATCTGCATTGCCATATACAGTCTACCATCCCTGTATTAAAGATCCCGACCGATCAGAAGGTGTAAGCAGCGCCCTTCAATAGCGATATAAACCCACTTTTTCACATATAATACCAGGTACCAGCGAAACGGTGCCACCATATTGCCAGAAGAGCAGCAGCGAACACCGCACGCACACTAATAACAGGCGCCAATAAAGACTTTAACTCCACATTATTTTCGTATACATTCCAGTTTCGCACAAACTCCAGGCAGCCAGGCTATTAGTGACATCAATTTGACCACATCAACCACAAAAACCATCTTAAAAATGGACTTTAGAAAGAAATTTGGGAATCTCAAAGAAGATATCTTTTTAGATGAATGGATCAATCAGGATGTATCCACACAACCAGTGAACAGAGAGGAGATGATGAGAAATTTAGAAAAAACCCTCAAAAAAGAGCTGAGACTAAACTTGAAAAATACACAAGAGATAAGATTGTCCCTAGAGGCTTACGCTTCTCTAAGGGGCCAGCATTAGGGAATAAGAGGGAGCCCTTTCTAGACAAATGGAGCAAAATGCTGGAAAGCTTCTCCATACACACCATGGAGGTGATCATTGAGGAAAGAAAATACAATTTAGAAGAGACAAACCAAGAGATAGAGTTAGCAAACAAAGAGCTTGTGGGGTCAACACAAGAAGGGACAATAAATGCTTTCACCGAAAAGATGGAATGCATCCTCACTAAACTAGAAGAAGACCTCATTAAGAAGAAGAGAAAGAAATACATGAGGGATAAGAACGATTACAGCAAAGGAGATGTATGGCGAACAGCAGCCAAAATAGAGAATATAGAAATAGATGATGACCAAGACCCATATGAGGAAATACCAGATCCAACACCAAACGTAAACTATCGGAACGTCATGACTCCACGCAGACATAGGCAACAGCCCAAATACAGGAAGATGTCCTTTAAAGAGAAACGATACCCCATCCAAAGAACCTGGAACGCGAGGAACCATGATTCATACCACCTAGATATCCTGTTCCGTCGTCAAAGATGGAACAATAGAAGATTCTCACAAAGACAAAATTACGAATATGGAAGAGGGTCCAGAAACTACAACTGGAGACCAAAAGAAAACTATCAGAGAAACCTAGGTAAGAGAACACCTAGGAGAAATCCAGAACACCCAGCAGCAGAAAAAGTATACCACCACAACCAATATGAGAATATAAGAAAGAAAGAGGAGGTAGAGAGAGAAAAGGAGAATGAGGTTTTTCGGCCAGCCACGCCGAAAGAGCGGAGAAAAAGGAGGATGGACACCACGCATCAAGAATGGAGTCCAGAGCTAAGGAAAACAGAAAAAAGAGAAGAAGAATACAGATCACCCGGAAAAAAGGCAAGAAGGGAATAAGAGGAAAGAGAGGTGGAAAAAAGAGAACAACACAGAACAAAAAAAAAAGGAAAGAAACACCCATCAATAAAAATACAGGTGGCATTTTCAACATCTCAGGAAAACCCCTGAACACGAACCAAGAAAGTGTGCTCAAGAAAGGCCTCAAGTTTGCGCCAACACAAGGCATTAACCATTTCAATACATACATAGATCTTCAAAGATTCAAAAGAAAGTTATGCCTTAAAAAATATTTCCTAAAAAATCCCCTGGAAAGGGCAGAAACCGTGCAATTCTACAAACACACAGACCTAAAGGAAAAATCTAAATTTTTTCCAAGATCTATGATTACTCCAGAAATCTCGACGTTTGAGAAAATGGTCATCCGAGAAATGGAGAAGATAAAAATTGGTAAAAAACAAAACCTGTCAAAAAAAGAACAAGAAGCATTAGACGAACTCAGAAATGACAACAGTATTGTGATCAAACCAGCAGATAAAGGAGGTGGTATAGTCATCCAGACGCCAGAGAGATATGAGAAGGAATCACTGAAAACACTGAACGATCTAAGTACGTATCAGAAACTGAAAAAGGATCCAACGGAAGAGATAAAAGAAAGATTCTACAAATACCTGGATGTGTCACGATGTGCCCCCGTTCCGGCGGCGCCTGGCAGCAGCTTCCTCGCTGCTCGCTGACCAGGCGCCGAGTGATATCGCAGCCAGTTTCCACACACGTGGGACGCCGGGGGGCGGGGCCAGGCGCGCTGACGCAGACCCGCCGGGTTCAAAGCCCAGCCTCACAGAGTCGCCGGTGCCCTGACGTGGTATTCACTTCCCGCAGAGCTCTTGTGTATTTTGGCTATTATCTGTGTCTGACCTTGCTTCTGACTTAATCATTCTGTGTATGACCCTTGGCATTGGCGAACGAACCATTCTGTGTATGACCCCGGCATTGGCGAACGAACCATTCTGTGTATGACCCCTGGCATTGGCGAACGAACCATTCTGTGTATGACTCCTGGCATTGGCAAACGAACCATTCTGTGTATGACTCCTGGCATTGGCGAACGAACCATTCTGTGTATGACCCCTGGCATTGGCGAACGAACCATTCTGTGTATGACCCTTGGCATTGGCGAACGAACCATTCTGTGTATGACCCCTGGCATTGGCGAACGAACCATTCTGTGTATGACCCCTGGCATTGGCGAACGAACCACCCTGTGCATAACCCCTGGTATTGGCATTAACTCTTCTCACGGTTCTGCTCTTAACTTTGGTACCGAGGTCAGTCTGTGTGGCACCCTAAGCACACATCAGACTACCCCTTATATTACTAAGGTCCTAGGGAGAACGAATACTCTATTCTGTACATCTGTCTGGTGTTTACCCTTTTTTGTATATTGTCTGGTTTATTATCTGTCTAGTTGTGCCGACCATTCAAGGATCGGAAGGTTAGAAATCGGTCTACGTATAGGGACCACTATTCTGGTATTCAGGGGGATTCGTGACATTACGTCAGGGCCAATGGATCCCGCAGACCTCTCTAATCAGTTGGCACGTATCGCAGCCAGACAAGAAGAGCAGGACCATAGGATGGACCAGATTGCTCTCGCTCTGCAAACCCTGTTAAATCGGTCCAATACAGGAACCACAAACCCTCCAGACCCAGTATTGCCTAGGGTCAGTTCGGCCTCTCCCGAAAGACATAGGCTTAGTATGAAGGCACCCTTACGCTATGATGGGACACCAAGCTTATGCCGGGGTTTTTTGACCCAACTCGAGATCTTGTTCGAGAATAACCCAGGGTCCTGTATGTCTGATAAAGCCAAAGTAGGCTATCTGATTAATCATTTAACAAAAAAGCTTTATTATGGGCTACGCCCTTGTGGAAAATAAGAAACCCATCATCTATGACTATGAGGGTTTTACCTCTGAGTTAAAACGTATCTTTGATCCCTCTAGAAGGGCTACCAATGCGGGTAGGTCCTTGTTTCACATTAAACAAGGTAATAGGAGGGTCTCCGACTATGCCATAGAGTTTAAGACTTTGACTTCAGAGGTGCTTTGGCCGAACGACGTTTTAACCTTAGCCTTTACCGAAGGCCTGAACGAGGCTTTTATGTTTGAGCTGGCTCCCTTAAAATTACCAGAAAATCTGGACCATCTGATTGATTTTTGCATAGCCATGGACGATCAAATTAGGGAAAGGAGACACCCCAGAGACAGACCCAGAAGGGTCTTGCCTCCTTTACCCTTATTACCCAGACACACCAGTACGTCAGGTAACCCGGAGAACGCAAAAACAGATATGCCAGTCGTTGAACCTATGCAAATAGGAAAAACGGGTATTTCGGAAGCAGAAAGAGCTCACAGAAGAGAAAAGGGGCTCTGCTTCTATTGTGCAGGGGTAGATCATTTCCGCCTTCAATGTCCTCAGAGACCCAGGGTTAGCAGGGGTGAGAGTGGCAAATCGGGTCAAAGAACAGCTAATACCCAGGTTATCGGTTCTCTGTATGCCTCCTTTGTGGATAGTGAAAAAAAAAATCCAGGATTCTGGTACCGATCTCCCTAACCTGGGAGGGGGTTCACCTCAAGACTGAGGCGTTCTTAGACTCTGGGGCTCAGGTAATTTCATGGACAAATATTTTGCTGCCAAAAACCTCTTACCTCTGGTTCTCAAGGAGAAGCCTCTAATGGTGGAAGCCATAGATGGAAAACCCCTGTCATGTCCACATATCACTCACGACACTGTTGATGTATGTATGAAAACAGGAGTTTTGCACCGTGAAACAATAAGATTTCAAATTATTGAATCTCCCTCATGTCCTGTCGTTCTTGGGTTTCCATGGTTAACAGAGCACAACCCGGTTATTGATTGGGTCCAGAGAGACATAAAATGTTGGGGTCCTAGTTGTCAGTCAAATTGCCTGGGCAGGGTCAATGTGATTGGTAGCCTCAATATTGCCACAGCCCCTCCTTTATCCACAGAGGTCCCTGAATGTTATCTGGCATTAAAGGAGGTGTTCTCTAAAGCCAGGACTGAGGCCCTACCACCACATCGTCCATATGACTGTGCTATAGATTTACTCCCCGGTACTATGCCTCCTAGGGGACACGTATACCCTTTGTCACAAAAGAAAATGACATTATGGAGGAATACATAAGGGAGAATCTAGAGCGAGGATTCATCAGACGATCCTCCTCTCCAGCAGGAGCAGGTTTCTTTTTGTCTCCAAAAAAGAGGGAGATCTGCGACCTTGCATTGATTATAGAGGTTTGAATAGGATAACTATAAGAAATGCATATCCCATACCTCTCATAACAGAATTATTTGACCGATTAAAAGGGGCCCGTATATATACGAAGCTCGATTTACGCGGAGCTTACAACCTGGTAAGGGTTAAAAAGGGGCATGAATGGAAAACGGCTTTTAATACACGTAGCGGGCATTATGAATACCTGGTGATGCCCTTTGGATTATGTAATGCGCCAGCCGTTTTTCAGGACCTCATAAACGACACCCTAAGGGACTTTCTGCAAGCGTTCGTCATAGTATATCTGGATGACATCCTGATATACTCTCCTGATTGGAAACTCATCACGCCCACGTGAAACAAGTATTGAAAAAACTATTGGAGGCTGGATTGTATTGTAAACTAGAAAAATGTTTATTCGACATAGAAACAATGCATTTCCTTGGTTACATAATAACCCTGAGGGTTTTCAAATGGATCCTAAAAAACTCTCAGCAATCCTTGACTGGCCTCTACCCCAAGGCTTAAAGCCATCCAGAGGTTTCTGGGTTTACTAATTACTATCGGAGATTCATTAAAGACTTTTCAGCCTTGGTAGCTCCCCTCACGGCTATGACAAAGAAAGGGGTGGGAAACCAGAAATGGACACCTCAAGCCAGTCAAGCCTTTGAGGCACTTAAACAAGCATTCACTACTGCCCCTGTTCTCCGACATCCAGATCCGGCTCTGCCTTTCCAAGTAGAAGTTGACGCCTCCGAACTAGGTCTTGGTGCAGTCTTGTCCCAAAGGGAGGCACCCGACAAACCCTTGCATCCATGCGGCTTCTATTCCCGGAAATTGTCCCCGGCAAGAGGAACTATGATATCGGAAATAGAGAGTTGTTAGCAGTCATCTCGGCCTTGGCAGAATGGAGATACTTATTGGAGGGATCTAGGGACCCCATCATTATCATAAC
The DNA here is from genome assembly GCA_009667805.1 of Leptobrachium leishanense. Lineage (NCBI taxonomy): Eukaryota > Metazoa > Chordata > Amphibia > Anura > Megophryidae > Leptobrachium > Leptobrachium leishanense. The sequence continues at coordinate 54,640 of RXON01002485.1, forward strand.
CGATCATAAGAATCTCACGTACATTGGAGATGCTAAACGTTTAAATTCCAGACAAGCGAGATGGTCATTGTTTCTTTCAAGTTTTAATTTCGTGCTTACCTATAGACCTGGGTCCAGAAACATTAAAGCAGACGCATTATCGAGACAGTATGAATCTTACGAACATAATATCCAAGATCAGCATCCCATTGTACCCCAGGAAAGGATTATAGCCTCTACCACGATTAGTGTCTCGTCTCCTCTGGTGAAAAGGTTGCAGACCGTCCAGGGTACAGCTCCTGGGGGGAAACCTCCAGCGAAACTATTTGTACCTGAGAACGAAAGAGAGGAAGTACTAAACATTTATCATGACAATAAAACCTCTGGGCATATGGGTATCACCAAAACAGTGTCTAGTATCCGTAAACTCCTCTGGTGGCCCACGTTGCGCCGAGATGTTAAAGATTACATAGCTGTGTGCGAGGTGTGCACAAGACATAAAAGTCCCAAAACAGCACCTATTGGTTTACTCCAGTCTTTGCCGATCCCTGAACGACCATGGTCGCATTTAGCTATGGATTTCATAGTAGACTTACCTGAGTCAAGAGGGAATACAGTAATACTTACGGTCATTGATCGATTCTCCAAGATGGGTCACTATGTTCCTCTTCGGAAACTACCTTCGGCAGCCGAACTGGTGCCCATTTTCATTACTAACGTGGTCCGCATACACGGTATTCCTCTTGGGATTGTCTCTGATAGGGGGACCCAATTCGTCTCCAGATTCTGGAAAGGGTTTTGTAAGAATGTGGGGATAGACTTATCCTTCTCTTCGGCCTATCACCCCCAGACCAACAGAGCAGCAGAACGAGCCAATCAAAATATAGAGAAATATCTCAGGTGCTTTATATCAGAACAACAAGATAACTGGTCAGACCTGCTAACCATGGGCAGAATATGCTTTGAACAGTGCAGTGAGTGAATCCACAGGACATTCCCCTTTCTTCACTGTTTATGGTTTTGATCCTCCCGTGCTCCCCGCTACGTTTCCTGATACCACGATTCCTGCTTTGGATGAGCATTTGGCATCATTGAAAGAGACTTGGGGAGAGTCAAACAGGCACTGGAAGAGAGTAGTGCCATCCAGAAAACCAAGGCCGACAGACACAGGAGGCAGGCACCCGTGTATCAAGTTGGGGACAGGGTTTGGCTTTCTTCACGGAATATCAAGCTCTTAGTGCCCTCCATGAAACTGGCACCCAGATACATAGGCCCCTATAGGATCCTGCGGCGACTCAATCCGGTCTCCTATGCTTTGGCATTGCCCCCCCATATCAGGATACACAATGTGTTCCACATGAGCCTTTTGAAGCCACTGTTGTGTAATCGGTACACCAAGGTCCGTGCTCCCCTCCTCCTGTCTCTGTGGAGGGCGAGGAAGAGTTTGAGGTTGAAGCCATCCTGGACGCCAGGATATCTAGGGGGGTCCTACAGTACTTGGTCGACTGGGTGGGCTACGGTCGGGAGGATCGTTCTTGGCTCCCGGCTACTGAGGTCCATGCTCCTCGGTTAGTGAAGGCCTTCTATTTGGCTCATCCCCATGCTCCTGGGGGTCGTCCAGTGGCCGCCCGTTGAGGGGGGTTCTGTCACGATGTCCCCGTTCCGGCGGCGCCTGGCAGCAGCTTCCTCGCTGCTCGCTGACCAGGCGCCGAGTGATATCGCAGCCAGTTTCCACACACGTGGGACGCCGGGGGGCGGGGCCTGGCGCGCTGACGCAGACCCGCCGGGTTCAAAGCCCAGCCTCACAGAGACCGGTGCCCTGACGTGGTATTCACTTCCCGCAGAGCTCTTGTGTATTTTGGCTATTATCTGTGTCTGACCTTGCTTCTGACTTTAATCATTCTGTGTATGACCGCGATTGGCGAACGAACCATTCTGTGTATGACCCCTGGCATTGGCGAACGAACCATTCTGTGTATGACCCCTGGCATTGGCGAACGAACCATTCTGTGTATGACCCCTGGCATTGGCGAACGAACCATTCTGTATGACCCCTGGCATTGGCGAACGAACCATTCTGTGTATGACCCCTGGCATTGGCGAACGAACCACCCTGTGCATAACCCCTGGTATTGGCATTAACTCTTCTCACGGTTCTGCTCTTAACTTTGGTACCGAGGTCAGTCTGTGTGGCACCCTAAGCACACATCAGACTACCCCTTATATTACTAAGGTCCTAGGGAGAACGAATACTCTATCTGTACATCTGTCTGGTGTTTACCCTTTTTTGTATATTGTCTGGTTTATTATCTGTCTAGTTGTGCCGACCATTCAAGGATCGGAAGGTTAGAAATCGGTCTACGTATAGGGACCACTATTCTGGTATTCAGGGGGAAACGTGACAGGATGAGGGGCACGAGGCAGGCATAATAAATGACAAAGAATATCATTACCTCAAAATCACTCACCCTGTAAGAGCCACCTTCTACCACCTACCGAAAATACATAAAGACACAAGCAACCCACCAGGAAGACTCATCATATCAGGTATAGATTCCATTTCAAGCAGAATTTCGGAATATATTGACAAACTCCTGCAACCCATAGTTTCAAAGACAGAAGCCCACTTGAAAGACACATTAACCACTTCACTGCGGAGGACGTGCTCAGCGCGTCCACCCGCTGTATCGTTCCTCGATGTCAGCCCAGCACCCGGAACCGCCGCTGGAGTAATTAGGTGTCATCGCGGGGGCGCGATGACACCTAATTCAGGAGCCCCCCCACATGTGCGGAGGAGGCACCTGAAAGGGAGGGGCCTCTCTCCCTCCCGATCGGCGGCATGCAGGGGGTTAACCCAGGCACCGTTTGGAAGGGCACAGCCTGCCCTTCCAAATGGTACCTGGCATTAACCCCATGGGGGCCGGATCACGAATCGGCACCGAAAAGCGCCGGTTCATAATCCTTTCCCGGAGCTGGCCGACATCTTGGATGTCGGCCAAGCTTCCGGGAATGCCCCCTGAGGACTGGCGTCATCGTGCATAGCAATGGTGGAGATAGGGGGTTCCAATGAACCCCCTATCTCCCGATCCGTGACAGTTAGGGGTTAATGTTTGGTATTGTTGGCTCGGCCAGAGCATGGCCGTTCCAACAATACCAAACATGAGTATGAAAAAGGTTTTTTAAAATAAAAAAATATTTAAAAAAAATATAAAAAAAAAATAAACAAGTTTTTTTTTCTTTTTTTTGGTTCGTTAATGCAGCAATATTGTTCCCATTTCAATTATAATGTGAACAATAATGCTGCACTAACGATTTTTGTATGCGGTGCGTTTGTTAAAAATCGTGTAATTTTCCCCAAAAAAATGTAACGAGACCCCATCTCTAATTTTTTAACAAGCGCACCCCATACAAAATATAACCGCAATTGCTCGCATGTTAAAATGTGAAAAAAAAAACACTTTACACATTGTAAATGATTGAAAATTCATATTTTATTGCATTTTTTGTTATAATATACAGACAGGTCATAACGTATACATATAATAATGACATATTATGAATCTGCCGTGTCTGATGGAAAGAACGATATATAATATGTCTGGGTCATATACTAAAATAAGCCTTCAAAACACGTTTAAACATGATGAGCAAAACCGGTAAAAATGACCTCAGCACAGAGGCGGGAAATGCCTCAGCAGCGAAAGGGTTAAAGATCATCAAAGAACTAGAAAAAATAACTTGGAAAGAATATTACATCCTGGTCACCAGTGACGTGAGATCTCTATATAGTAACATCCCACATGAAAATGGAATAGAGGCAGTAAAAGTCCACCTGGATAAAGACATACCGAGTGAACAGAAAACCTTCATATTGGAAGGGATAAAACTAATACTCAAAAATAACTACTTTTCCTTCAACGACGAATATTATTTACAAACAAAAGGAAATGCCATGGGCACGCAATTTGCCCCAAATTCACAAATCTGTATATGGACAATTGGGAAAAAAACCTCCTCAAAGAAAGAGAAAATGACATTGTGATATACAGAAGGTATATCGATGACCTCTTCCTCATATGGAATGGAGGAGAATAAAAACTGGAAATATTTTTAAGAGAACTCGACGCACAGGATCCCAACATCAAATTAGATTCAGTATGGAGCATAGAAACCATCAATTTTCTAGATCTAACTATCTTTCCAGAGGGGAATACCATCCACACCCGGACCTTTTTCAAACAAGTAGATTCAAACAGTTTCATTGGCAAAGACAGCTGCCACCTTAACTGATGGCTGGAGGGGGTACCAAAAAGTCAGTTTATCAGAATGAGGAGAAATTGTTCCAAACTGACTGACTACACCATCCAAGCATCAAAGCTGACGTCAGATTTCATAGAGAAAGGCTACGATCAACAAAGGCTGGAAAAAATTAAGGAAGAAGTAGCAAAAGTAGATCGACAAGACTACCTCAAATACAAAGGAAAGAACCTGCAAGACCAATCACAAATAGGGGTACCAATGATATTCACGTGTAGTCAACAAGATCAGGACTTTAAAAACATAGTAAGGAAATTCTGGCCGATCCCTCGGGAAGACCCGATGCTACAGGAAATATTACCAATCAAACCCAGGTTCGTTTGTTGAGGAACAAAAAACCTGAAATCCCAACTAACTACCAGTGAGCACGCACCAAAAAAAGGAATCAACCCTTTCAAACAAAAAGGAGGATTCTATGGCTGCAGGAACTGCATAAGCTGTCGAAGCACTGGAAACAAAAGAAGACATATCATCAAAGTCACTAATAGAAGGGGGGAGTGGAAAATCAAAGACTTGCTCACCTGCTTCTCGACTAATGTGATATATCTTCTCATTTGCCCGTGCAGCCTTAAATATAAGGGGTGAGCCCCAGGCAGCTGGCTGTTGTAGGCGAGCCCCAGGCTGCGGGCAGGCCAAGCCAGGCAACCAACCTAGACAAGCCCCAGGCCTAGCGGCCAGCCAACTTATCCAAGCCCCACGCTGTTGGCTGAATAAGGTGAGTACAAGGCTCAGGCCTAGTCAGGGGGCCGGTCAAACCGGCCCACTGAGCCATCAGCCCAACGGGACTCTCCCGGTAGTCCAGATGGTCAGTACATGCCTGCAGGCAAATGCAATAAATGTGCTGCAGACAGCTAATAAAATGGTGAGATCTCCTGTTTCATGGGGATTTGTAGTGATCAGAATGAGATTATTAGCAATGCAATATCTGTATGTGCTGCATAATGCCTGTGTATGGCAATTACAGCAACACCTTGTATCTGTGTGTGACATAATGCCTGTGTATGGCAATTACAGCAACACCTTGTATCTGTATGTGCCGCATAATGCCCTGTGTATGGCAATTACAGCAACACCTTGTATCTGTATGTGCCGCATAATGCCTGTGTGTGGCAATTACAGCAACACCTTGTATCTGTATGTGCCGCATAATGCCTGTGTATGGTAATTACAGCAACACCTTGTATCTGTATGTGCCGCATAATGCCTGTGTGTGGCAATTACAGAAACACCTTGTATCTGTATGTGCCGCATAATGCCTGTGTGTGGCAATTACAGCAACACCTTGTATCTGTATGTGCCGCATAATGCCTGTGTATGGTAATTACAGCAACACCTTGTATCTGTATGTGCCGCATAATGCCTGTGTGTGGCAATTACAACAACACATTGTATCTGTATGTGCCGCATAATGCCTGTGTATGACAATTACAGCGACACCTTGTATCTGTATGTGCCGCATAATGCCTGTGTATGGCAATTACTGCGACACCTTGTATCTGTATGTGCCGCATAATGCCTGTGTGTGGCAATTACAACAACACCTTGTATCTGTATGTGCTGCATAATGCCTGTGTATGGCAATTACAGCAACACCTTGTATCTGTATGTGCTGCATAATGCCTGTGTATGGCAATTACAGCAATACCTTGTATCTGTACTGTACAGGGATTTACACTCATTATATCACCTGAATCTTATCCCTGTACAGCACTGAGTGACCCCACAGCTCTCCCTGTATTGTGACAAACCCTGACTGTTCTAAGGCCGCATCAAAACGTCTGAACTTTTTGTTGCAGTTAGTATTAGGGCTGTTATTTGCAGCTTGTTTTATGTCTCTCTAGGGTGCTCGAAGAGAGATAAAACAAAGGACTTTGTGTCTCCACAGGTGGCATGCAAGTTTTGCTTTAAAAAGGTGGGAAAATTGGGTTTTTATATGCTAATGAGTTCTTTTCAGGGTATTACAATGCAGTATTGAGTTAATTGTTTTGGGAGTGAAGGGGATATTGGTTGATATCTATCTCAATTATTCATGGTATCTCAATTATTCATGGGATCTTGGCCCATGTGGAGGACTCTTTCTACGGCCAGAGAATTCTGGAAATCCAAGTTGTTGCAGCATCCAGTCGGCCACAGGAGCTTGAAAAGATTGACCATTAACAAATTCTGGACAAAGGTTAATTTGTTCAACTTTGGTTTTCATGATTGGCCAGCTTGTCTTTTAAATGGGTAATGATGGCTTCTTGTTTTTCCAGTATTTCCTTGATTGGTGTGAAATGTTCCTCCACGGTAGATACCGGGTAGGGCACACAAGAAGGTGCAATTGATTTGGTTTTTGATTTTGAGGTGGCGTTGGTGCACTTCAATGGATTCACTGCTTGCACAAATCTATCCATGATGATGGCACTCTGCATACTTGGGCAGGTGTTCTGAAGATTTGAGAAAGGATTGCATTTTGAGCAATTGGCTTGGTGGGGGCAATCCAGGTTCTAGTCCGGAAAGTGTCCTGTTTTACCCTAGGGTTGGCGGCAGAGGTGGCAGGTGAAGGCAACAGTTTATGCTGCCAGAGTAGTGAGTGGTTGCTTGAGCAGGGGCAGCCAGCCAGGGAGTGTCAGATGGGTAATAGTTCCAGTGGGGTAGAGGACAGACCTGGATCTAGAAACAGGTCGGATGTCAGATGGTGGAGTTTGCAGATTCCAGTGTCAAAAAATGTCATTGACTGGGAATGTTCATCCCATTGGTTACTGTTGCTGGATTGTATCCTGATGCAGAGATGAAGAAGCTCCGGTCCTCCTCCAGGCTACGAGGATGCTGGATGGTGGCAAATAGGTGATATAGCTGATTTAAAAATATATGGCTACACTCAGGAACTTCAATAATCAATGAAGAACAAAGCTTTATTCAAGAAGTCTTTAAAATAATCCTGTAAACATCTCCCAATATGATATAACTGAGATACAGGAAGCACTACCACTGTCTCATAGTAGTGAGAAAATGGCTGCATCACGGCACGTGGGTAAAGAGAAGCTGAGGCAGTATGAGACAAGTCCTGATTGGGTTATCCATGGTGTGGAGAGGTGAGTGCAACTCATCAGGCTTGTAGGGCTTGATTTTAGGGGTAGTGGTGTCAGCTAGGGCCCATAATCGAGGAGGCTGCTTTGGAGTCCCATTAAAAAAGCTGCCGTGGTCATTTTATCTCTAACGATTCTCTCTCCTTGACGGAGAGACAAAATGTCTTTATTCCTCAAATAGACTTAGCCCCAAGTAATACAGAGCTACCCTTAATGTTTTGAAGGGGACAACTTCCTATGAAACTGCCATTCGCTGTGACCATTAACCAATCACAAGGTCAAACTTTTGATGGAGTTGGAATCTATTTGTCTGAACCCATCTTCAGCCATGGTCAGTTAGATGTAGCGTTCTCTCGAGTGAAAAGCGCCGCTGATGTTAAAATGAAAGTCATAAATGGAAGAGAACAAGGCGGCTTATTACCAGAAAGTGACGCTTTACAAAATATGTGCTATTCAAAGTATGTAGAAAACGAAGACCTCAATAAAGAAAAAAAACATGGGACAGAACGCACAAGGGGTCCACATTGCCTGCCCTGGGTGGATTTTTATTTTCTGCAATCCACACTCTACAACACTAGACTGCCCTCCGGGCCGGCTTAACACCTAATCATTTATGACTTGATCTTGAGCATTTTATTTTTCTTATGACTCAAACGCCTTAATTGAACCAAATTCATTGAGATTATTTGAGCTAAAATGGGATAACTGTAACAATTCAATGTTCTTGAACCCAGGACATAATGAAAATGAGAGAAATCTCAATGTGTCCTTCCTGGAAAACACTGTATAAATAAATAAATAAATAAATCTCGAACCAAAACTGTTATAACTGACTCTACTATACATGTGCTATCACTTTAACTAGTGGCTTCGCCCCAGCATGACACAGGTCAGAGGGCACGGCAGCCATCTTCAGTGAGTCAGTTAGTATGAAGCAGTTATGAAGGAAGATGCAGGATCCTGCGTTCCTGTAGCAATACCAAGCTGTATATGACAGTAAGTGTCCTGCAATAAAGCAATGGCTAGTACAAGACCGGATACACCTGGCAGACTGAGCATGATAATCATAGGCAGAAAATAAACGGTATTTCGTTATTGCGGATAGTACATAAATACACGACCTTAGGTCATGAACCTCAGACCTGGAGCAGAACCCCGATAAGGCTGTAGATAGTACACCAGAGCGAGATGGAAATAACCCCAAGAAGTGAGTAAAACCCCAAGCAGCCTGCATAGGGTTAAACCAATGACGCACAGCACTAGCAACCGCTATAGCACGTAACATGAGAATGGTCAAAGACAAGCCGGGTCAAAATCAGGAGCAGGAATCATAGACGTAAGCGGGTCGGCAACTAGAACAGCAATGAATACAATAGTAAGTGATGTGGGAACAGAACTCCAAGTCAGGGCGACGAGGCAACTCCTCGCGCCCTGCTTTAAACCCGGTGGCTCCTCGTGACCATGCAAGGCCTCGACCCCTCGGACGCTGCTCGGCCATTACAAAGTGCTGGCACTCGACCAGCCAGTGGCACAGAACCATGCCCAGACCCCCCAGGAAGCACAGCAGGGGCTGAGGATGTAACAGTATGAGTCTGCCAACACTTGTTGCTTTCCTGCCACATTGTATAATCTTAGACACAAGATTAGGAATGAGCTGTTCGGTTCGATCTGTTCGGAGTTCAAATCGAACATCGGCTGTTTGCGAACTTCGAACTTTTTGGGACGTTCGCCAAAAGTTCTAATTTTTTTTTTAAAAAAAAAAAGGATAAAAAATGCTTAAAAAAATACTAAAAAATCTAGAAATAAAGAGACTCTTTACTGCAGAATATTATAAGCAACAGTTTATTAGATATTGAATTAAAATGGGAATATTTTTAACATTGAAGCCTAAGGGATAAAACATTCTTGTTACTAAAACATTAGGCAGACAAGGCCCCCTAATCAGGCACTGTAGAGGGCAGCCTGCTGGGGTCTCCAAAGGATCCCCCTGAGGAGCATGCAGCCCACGGATGACAGAGCTGGGACTGTGCGGGATAGCTGCCTGGGTGCATGTGGCAGAGACAGGCAGCACAGGGAGGGAGCCACTGAACCTGCGGCCACGGCAGACCCCCCACAACCAGGATCCAGGGAGCCACCACTGACCACCAGGCTAAGGTAAGGAGACACATTTCTAAAAAAATAAAATCCGAGGACATTTTTAAATGTCCCGGGAACATAAATTTTTTTCTTTCTCTACCTGGCTGAATGTATTTAATTATATACATTAGATAAATTCAGCCAGGTAGAGGGGGATGGCATGTGGGCTGCGCCGGGTCTCAGGCAGTGGTTTTTTTTTTGTGTGTATATTTTTAGCAAATTTATAGGGGAAGGTAAGGGCAGGTATGATACATATATAAATATATAGATAAGATATATATCTATATTCTTATAGATATATCTATCCAGACTTGTATTACACGCACATTTTGGCAACTAATTGCCCCCCCCACTTGGCTGATCCCTCCAGAAGAAATGTTGAACCCGATAGAGCAGAGAATAATATATATATTCTCTACTCTGTCGGGTTCAACATTCCTTCTGGAGGGACCAGCCAAATTGGGGGGGCATTTAGTTGAGATTGTCCATATGCCACCCCCATGTGCGTATGTTTATATATGGTCTGAGGTCTGTGGGTGTATATATATATCTGCGTGTTGATATATACGTATATATAGATAAATACAGAAAAAATGGCGTCGCGCCCATACTCACTTATTTTCAGAGGGGCAGCAACTGCCAGGAGTAACAGCCAATGTATAAAACATAACAAGGAAAAAGAGCAGCTCCAAGCCCCTCCAGCTGCTTTTCAGCGAAGGAGAGGCAAAGATGGTGGCTTTTATTTATACACGCACCAAACACTTCCCATTTGGGATCCAAAACGAAAGCATGAAAAGCAGCTGGAGGGGCTTGGAGCTGCTCAGTAGAGCGGCCTTTTGGTTACAATTGTTAGGTACCCACTCTAAAGAGGTGCCTTGAAGTGGCGAGTGGGCTTACGTTGCAATGGCCATTGAAACAAACAAAACCTCATTTTTGTTGTACATGGAACACATAGAAATGAGTAGACATGTGCACAGCACAAAATTTCGTTTTGAACTAATGGATTAGTCCTAAAATGCAATTTATTTAGTTGCTAAAGAAATTCGTTTTCAGTTCTTTAGTATGAAAACTAATTTATTTCATTCATCCGAAAACCAGTGGATACAATTACTATTGTAAAGGCTCCTCAGAGGGCTGAGATCGCCTGTAGGGCTGAGATCGCTGCTTGTTACAGTATCTCTCACTCTCAGCACAATGTGGGCCATATTACATAGTTGGTGCTAACTTAACCAGAGCTGTTGTAAACTTCCCAGAGCCATTATAGCCTATGGAGGTTTTCAGTTTACAACAGCTCTGGTTAAGTTAGCACCAACATCGTAATACTGCCCCGTGTCAGGCAAAGCTGTTACAGTAACTGACTGCTGCTCATCACAGCGCTCAGAGTTTCAATAAAACTAGTAAATAATATTTTTATATATAAGACGTTAGAACAATATTATTTCCTTGTTTTACTGAAACTCTGAGCGCTGTTACAGTCAGTTACTGTAACAGCTGAGCCTGATACAATGTATTGAGAGATAATATAACAAGCAGCTGATCTCAGCGCTCACAGCCACTGGATTTAAAGGGCTAAAAAAAAAGGCTCCTCTCTGTATAATGTTTAGAACATCCTCCTGCATTAATTAATACCCCTCTCTGTATAATGTATACAACATCCTCCTGAATTAATTAATGTCCCTCTCTGTATAGAACATCCTCCTCAAGTTATACCTTTCTCTGTATATTGTATATAACATCCTCCTGCATTAATACCCCTCTCTGTATAATGTATAGAACATCCTCATGCATTAATTAATGCCCCTCTCTGTATAGAACATCCTACTGCATTGGCATGTGGAGGGTGCAGAACTTCGGATGTTGCTCTCTTCATTGCTGGTCTCCTTCACTCATCAATGTAATATCACAAAAAGGACTGAAACTAAAATGTAGTGAATTTTATTTTAGTTTCTTAAGTTTTTTGCACTGAGCAGTTTCGTAGCTCTTGAGTCATACGAAAACTAAATTATCCCAAAATTCGGACTAAATCGTTTTAGTACTAAAACGAATGCACATGTCTAGAAATGAGCGCAGATGACACTCTTTTTCCTTGTTATGTTTTATACATTGGCTGGGCTGTTACTCCTGGCAGTTGCTGCCCCTCCGAAAATAAGTGAGTATGGGCGCGACGCCATTTTTTCTGTATTTATGTATATCATGCTTGTAACACCAGTCCGTCGTTCTGCAGCTGTTCCTCTTTCCATGTTTTTGTTTTTGATCCCAAATGGGAAGTGTTTGGTGCGTGTATAAATAAAAGCCACCATCTTTGCCTCTCCGCTGAAAAGCAGCTGGAGGGGCCTGGAGCTGCTCAGTAGAGCGGCCTTTTGGTTACAATTGTTAGGTACCCACTCTAAAGAGGTGCCTTGAAGTGGCGAGTGGGCTTACGTTGCAATGGCCATTGAAACAAACAAAACCTCATTTTTGTTGTACATGGAACACATGGAAATGAGCGCAGATGACACTCTTTTTCCTTGATACGTATATATAGGTCTGCATGTTGATATATACGTATATGTCTGTGTGTGGTATCAATGCATCCCTACTCTATACACAGCACTCCGTGTCCCTATAATATATATGATATGGGGTTACCTTTTTTATATTTTTATACTATTCCTATTAAATTAACAGTAATTTTTGATGTATTTTATTCAGTAGAAACTTTTTTCTGCCTATATAACATGTGCTTTGTGAAAATAAAACGGTTTTGTGTGTACATTTTAATTTAGTTAGTGGATTCCTGTCCAGTGTGGTGAGAAGTAGGGATGAGCCGAACACTCCCCGAGTTCAGTTCGAGCCCGAACCCGAACTTCCCATTTGTTCGGGACCGAACCCGAACCCCCATGCAAGTCAATGGGGCTGAAAATTTGGATTTTTAGAGTGCCCTCCAAGAGGGCATATATGCTACATATTTGCCATAAAAGGTGTATGGGGGTGCGGGTAGTGCCCTGGGGGACAGGAAACAAGGACAAAAAGTTAAAAAAAAAACGTTTTTAAAGGGACTGAGTTTTCCATGAAATAAGGGTTAAAAATAAAAACAAAAAAATTCCTTCAAATATCGTGTCTAGGAGGTCCCCATAACCTGCCCGTGAAGTGGCGCATTTCTAGGATGTATAGAAACACTTAAAAACAAATAAATTACATTTCATATGACGGTAAATGCTTTTCCTTTAATCTATCCATAAACAACTGCTTGGGGCGGCAGCCTGTATGAAAAGACATTTTAGGACGCGCAGAAAGAGTTTAGTGTTTTTTTGGGCTAAATTATGGTGAAACTTATGCAGGCTTTGGATGAAAGTAACAATAGGTGCCTTAAAATTGGGCTTTTAGCGTCGGCAACAGTGCCGTCACACCGTAACTCCTCTGAGGATATGAATCTGATACAGGCGTCAATGGCAGTGCACCCAGATATTGTGCCTTTAATGCCAGGCCATCAAGTATCATCATACAGTAACCCCTCTGTAGTATTGTGGAAGAGTGCAGGGGTGGACCATGTGGTCCTTTATTGAAAAGTTTTTGATCTGGTAATGGGCGTCAGTACACCCAGATATTGTGCCTTTGGAGCCAGGCCAGCAAGTATCATCATACAGTAACCCCTCTGTGGTATTGTGGAAGAGTGCAAGGGTGGACCATGTGGTCCTATATTGAAAAGTTTTTTTTTATTTTTTAATGGGCGTCAGTGCACCCAGATATTGTGCCTTTCATGGCAGCAAGTGCCTTCAAACCGTAACCCTTTTGTGGTATTGTGGAAGAGTTCAGTGCTGGAGGTTTTGTGAATGCAGAAGAGGACATCCCCTATCTATTCCATTACTTCAGCATCAGGGGATTGATAGCTGCTGATCCAGAACTGATTCATTTTTATAAATGTCAGCCGGTCTACAGAGTCGGTGGACAGACGCACTCTTTTGTCTGTGACAAAACCTCCAGCGGCACTGAACGTCCTTTCGGAAAGCACGCTAGATGAAGGGCAACCTAGTAGCTGCATAGCATATTGGCTAAGTTCTGGCCAGTGATCCAATCTCAACACCCAGTAAGCCAGTGGATCATCTGCTGGAAAGGTATCCAGGTCTGCCTTTGCCCCTAGGTAGTCCTGCACCATATGGTGAAGACGCTGGCAATGGGTGCCTACATTTGACGTCCCTGGGCATCGAGGACTAAAAATATTTAAAAATGCATTAGTCAAGTGGCCCTGGCCTTAACCGCTATTCCTCTGATCACCTGCAGCCTCAGAAGCACGTGTGTCAGCACTTGGTAATCTAACAGTGCCTGGAAAGGTGTTACACAAGTTTCGCTTTAGAGCGTCCTCAAGTTTTGACATCCTGTGCTCCCTCTGTGTGGGCAGGATGAGCTCTGAAACTTTCCCCTTGTATCGGGGATCAAGAAGGGTTGCCAACCAGTAATGATCCCTCTCCTTGATAGCACAAATCCTGGGGTCCTTTAGCAGGCTTTGCATCATTAGGGAGCCCATGCAGCATAGGTTGGAGGTGGCATTAGCTGCCGAGTCTTCCTGGTCAATGAGGATGACCGTATCGGGCAATTCCTCCTCCCAGCCACGCACTAGCCCTTCTGTTTCTGGGCACACAAAACCCTCCCTTGAGGAATCCCCACCTTCAATGCCCCCACTACTTAAATAGTCCTCCTCCTCCTCATCCTCCTCCTGTCTGATCAGAGTAGGACCCGCTGGAATGCTGTCTGCGGAAAGACTGGGGCCTTCAGAGCTATGGAAGGCCTCCTCTTCCTCCCTCTGCTCTGCCTCTAGAGCCACATCTATAATTCCCCGCAGAGTGTGCTCCAGCAGGAACACTAAAGGAATTGTGTCACTGATGCATGCACTGTCCCTGCTCACCATCCTCGTTGCCTCCTCAAATGGTGACAGTACAGTGCATGCATTCTTGATCATCAGCCACTGCGGGGAGGTAAAAAAAACAAGTTGACCTGAACCTGTCCTTGTGCCAAACTCACACAGATACTCGTTGATGGCCCTCTGCTGCTTGTGCAGACGCTGCAGCATTGCTAATGTCGAATTCCACCTGGTGGGCATGTCACAGATCAGACAATTTGCGGGAAGGTGGAATTCTCTTTGAATTTCTGCCAGGCGAAGGCTTGCTGGGAATGACCGTCTGAAGTGGCTGCAGACTTTTCTGGCCTGGATGAGAAGCTCTGGCAGCCCTGGATACTTGGTTAGGAAATGCTGTACCACCAGATTTAGGATGTGTGCTAGGCATGGTACATGCGTCAATTTACCCTTGCGTAGGGCGGAGAGAAGGTTGCTGCCATTATCACAGACGATCATTCCCAGCTCAAGCTGGGAAATGGTGTTAACTATCTCTGCACCTGACCTTGCAGAGCTGACAGAATTTCTGGCCCGAGGTGGCTCCTGTCCCCTAAACTAACCAGCTCAAGCACACTATGGCTTCTTTTTGCTTGAGCAATTGCGTAGACCCTGTCAGGCGTCGGTTTAACTGCCACTTCACCAGATACACAGAAGGAGGAGGAGGAGGAAGAGGGAGAGGTGGTGGTGGTGGAGCAGACAGACGTCATACAAGCAGCTTTCTGGAGGCGTGGTGGATGAACAAGCTCCCTCACAGAGCCCCGTCTTGGATCCCTCCCAGCTGCAATCAGAGTTACCCAGTGTGCCGTGAAAGAAATGTAACGACTTTGTCCATGCTTTCTGGACCACGTGTCTAAAGTCACATGCACCTTGCTGCTGACTGCATTTCCCAATGACTGGATAACATTGTCTTCCACGTGCTGGTATAGTGCTGGAATGGCCTTGCGTGAAAAGTAATGGCGTTTTGGAACCTGCTACTGTGGTACAGCACATTCAGCAAATTCACAGAAGGGAGCAGAGTCCACCAGCTGGAAAGGCAGCAGCTGCAATGTGAGTAATTTTGCTAAGCTGGCATTTAGACGCTGTGCTTGGGGATGGTTGGGACTATATTTTTTCTTTCGCTGCAGCAGCTGCGGCAATGTAATTTGACTGCATAAATCTTCAGCTCCTCCCCACTTGATTCCTCAGTTCGATCTGGCACCCAGGTGGAGTCAGTGACCTCATCATCATCAATGTCATCTTCACCCACTATCTCCTCGTCAGTGGAGCCAACTTGACAGTATGCTGCAGCTGCTAGGGCAACATGAGTGCCAGTTATTTGTGTGTCATCACTGGCACTCCCTTCCTCTAGGTTGATTATACTCCCTTCCTCATCCTCAGAGATTGAATCAGAGCACTGTACTTGCTGCGCATCCTCAAGCAGCATGTCAATGTCATTGTAGTCAAACATTTCAGCTGACTCCTCCGTGTGTGATAGCGAGGCTACGGCAGGAGTAGATGTAGACATGGAGGCTGCATTAGATGCTTTGGCAGCTGAGGTGGACTGTAAAGCACTAAAATCCTGGCTGGCAGAGGACTCGGAGGATGAGAATCTACCAAATCCTCTGTAGGTTGCTGCTGCTTAAGAAGACGGCCAGCACCAGTTAGAAAGGACAAGTGTGCCCCTGCAGAGGATGCGCCACGTCCATCATGACCAGAGGCACAGCCTCCCGACACAGGGGCTACTTGCCCTCTTATCTGTGTCTGGGAGCGTCTGCCTGTCCTTTTTGTTCTTTCAGACATGGTGAGTGATATATAGATTAAATATATACAGAACTCTGATTAAACTCTGGTATAAAGATTAAAGATTTAAAGAACTCAGGTAAAACTCAGTGAGACACCCTGATAGCTGGCAGCCAGTGACAAGACACAGATTACAATTCTCTCCTATAAATCAGTGTGACCCGCTGATGGGTGGCAGTGAGAAACGACACAATACATTTCGCATAAATCTGCTAGAAGTATGTGGGACCCCCGATGGGTGACAGTGAGAAGCCACAGATTACAAATCTCAGAAACCTCCTTTAAATCAGTGTGACCCCCTGATGGGTGTCAGTGAGAAGACACAGATTAAAAATCTCAGAAACCTCCTATAAATCAGTGAGACACCCTGATGGGTGGCAGTGAGAAGCCACATATTACAAGTCTCAGAAACCTCCTATAAATCAGGGAGACTCCCTGATGGGTGGCAGTGAGAAGCCACAGATTACAATTCGCATAAATCTGCTAGAAGTATGTGGGACCCCCTGATGGGTGGCAGTGAGAAGACACAAATTACAATTCACATAAATCTGCTAGAGGTATGTGGGATCCCCTGATGGGTGGCAGTGAGAAGCCACAGATTACAAGGCTCAGAAACCTCCTATAAATCAGTGAGACCCCCTGATGGGTGGCAGCCAGTGAGAACACATAGATTATAACAATTCCCAAATATTTTGTAGAAATTTGTAACTCCAAAATACTGCGTGGTTCTGGCTGTGTGACAAGACACAGATCACCTCAATTCCCAAATGTTTTGTAGAAATTTGTGACCCCCAAAATACTTGCTGGCAGTGACAAGACACAGATCACCTCAATTCCCAAATGTTTTGTAGAAATTAGTGACCCCAAAATACTTGCTGGCAGTGACAAGACACACATCACCTCAATTCCCAGATATTTGGTCAAAATGAGATTCCCCCCAGACCCCCCAGTAGCGTAGCAGACCGGCAGTAAGAACACACAATAACTATCTCCTATGAAATCTCCTCTCAAATGCGTGCAGAAGCGCTGCGTGGAAACCTTATATAGTGTGCTGCGGGACTTAGCTCTGTGAGCCCATGATTGGGCAAAATTTGCCCAATCAGGACTCTGAGCCGTGATTGGCATAGTGTTGTACCTGTCTTGCAACAGACATGTGGTCAGGTGCAAGTCTGTAGCCAATTACGAGCTTCAGGCCAGTGGGAAAGTGCATTGTGGTGCATTGTGGTCGAACATGCGGCGAACACCTGGAAATGTTCGGACTTCGCGAACAGAACGAACAGGCTAAGTTCGGTCCGAACTCCGAACCGTCCGAACCAAACAGCTCATCCCTATACACAACCCCATCAGCATCTCTAGACACATAATCTCTATACACAGCCTCACAGCATCTCTATACACAACCCCATCAGCATCTCTTTTCACAACCCCATCAGCATCTCTATACACAGCCACACAGCATCTCTATACACAACCCCATCAGCATCTCTATACACAAACAGCATCTCTAAACACAACCCCATCAGCATCTCTATACACGGCATCTCTATACACAACCCCATCAGCATCTCTAAACACAGCCTCACAGCATCTCTATACCCAACCTCACAGCATCTCTATACACAAACAGCATCTCTATACACAACCCCATCAGCATCTCTATACACAAACAGCATCTCTATACACAACCCCATCAGCATCTCTATACACAAACAGCATCTCTATACACAACCCCATCAGCATCTCTATACACAGCATCTCTATACACAGCCACACAGCATCTCTATACACAGCCTTACAGCATCTCTATACACAAACAGCATCTCTATACACAACCCCATCAGCATCTCTATACACAAACAGCATCTCTATACACAACCCCATCAGCATCTCTATACACAGCATCTCTATACACAGCCACACAGTATCTCTAAACACAGCCTCACAGCATCTCTGTACACAACCCCATCAGCATCTCTATACACAACCCCATCAGCATCTCTATACACAGCCTCACAACATCTCTATACACAACCTCACAGCATCTCTGTGGACCCTCAAATGAACCCCCTATCTCCACCAGGGGATTCCGGGCAGCTAGGGGTTCTTCAACTATCTGAAAATCAGCGTTCGGTTGGTTACCTTTCTTGGCCATTCGGCTATCCAGAGAGCAGGCAATTCACCAAATCCTGACGAATTGCCTGCACATTTGGTGCCTGTTTGGTCCCTGTTCGAGAGCAGTGAAATCCCCATAGAGAAGCAATGCTTCGGCTATTCAGAGAACACAAACCAGCAGTGAAAGGTTCCCCTAATTTCCTGCCATTCGGTGGTTTAATTCGGCAAGTTTATTCAGGCGAATCCCATGGGCTTCAATGTTAAAAATATTCCCGTTTTAATTCAATATCTAATAAATCGTTCATTATAAAATTCTGCAGCAAAAAGTCTCTTTATTTACAGATTTTTTAGGATATTTTAAGCATTTTTCTGGATTTAATTATTTTTTTTAAGTTTACTTATTTTTTCTGTAACAGCGCTTTTTATTATCATTCATTGGATTTTATATGTAAATTTCAGACATTTTCGCTCAGTAGTTTCTTTGCAAACAGTGTTTCACTTTTCAAACATTCAAGCGAACTGTTTTGCTAATTTATTCACTCCCTTCGTCTGCGGTGTCGTGTTTTTCTGGACGCTTCCCTGCGTGCGATCGGCTCCTGCTCGGGTTTTTCGGCGGGTTAATCCAGATGTTTTCGGCATGCATTCGCCGGGTTTTGCGGTTAGTTTTCATCGGGTTTGCGGCAGCTTTTCCCTGCAATTCGGGGACCCTGTGGTGCTTGCTGAATACACCGCAGGATCGGCAAAATGGGATCAGCAATACGAACCGAATTGAAGATAACGAAAAGTCACCGAACGTGCGGTGACTTTTCGAATCTCTTTGAATTACCCTGATAATGTCCTAGAAATTTCACTGAATCAATATCATTGTATCCCTGCAATCCTGCCAAAAATAAATAAATAGATTTGGGCTGGTAACGATTAAAATTTTTGTGTTCGATTAATCAAAAAGTGTTTAAATCGATTAATCGATTTATTTCGATTAATTATAGCGCACATACAGATCCAACTACTTTTAGCTGATCTGCATGCATTGCAACTCTGCATTAGTCAGTGGTAAATGTGGTATACACTATATATACTATATACAATCACCCGACACTAGTTAGTTTCAACAATCCATGACTTTACTTCACAGTTCACTGTAGCACTGACATAAGTTATTATTTTACCCCCAGCAAACATGGATATACTGCCCAGATCACATGGATATACTGCCCCAGCATGCATGGATATTGCCCCAGCTCACATGGATATGCCGCAGCTCTCATGGATATGCCGCAGCTCTCATGGATATGCCCCAACTCACATGGATATGCCCCAGCTCACATGGATATGCCCCAGCTCTCATGGATATGCCCCAGCTCTCATGGATATACTGCCCCCAGCTCACATGGATATGCCCCAGCTCACATGTATATGCCCCAGTTCTCATGGATATGCCCCAGCTCTCATGGATATACTGCCCCCAGCTCACAGGGATATGCCCCAGCTCTCATGGATATGCCCCAGCTCTCATGGATATGCCCTAGCTCTCATGGATACACTGCCCCTGCTCACATGGATATGCCCCAGCTCTCATGGATATGCCCCAGCTCACATGGATATGCCCAGCTCTCATGGATATGCCCCAGCTCTCATGGATATGCCCCAGCTTGCATGGATATATCCCAGCTCTCATGGATATACTGCACCCTGCTCACATGAATATGCCCCAGCTCTCATGGATATGCCCCAGCTCTCATGGATATGCCCCAGCTTGCATGGATATATCCCAGCTCTCATGGATATACTGCCCCAGCTCACATGGATATGCCCCAGCTCACATGGATATGCCCCAGCTCTCATGGATATGCCCCAGCTCTCATGGATATGCCCCAGCTCAAATGGATATGCCCCAGCTCTCAAGGATATGCACCAGCACACATGGATATGACCCAGCTCTCATGGATATGCCCCAGCTCTCATGGATATGCCCCAGATCACATGGATTTGCCCAAGCTCTCATGGATATACTGCCCCCAGCTCACATGGATATGCCCCAGCTCTCATGGATATGCCGCAGCTCTCATGGATATACTGCCCCCAGCTCACCTGCTGCCGCCGCATGTTCGGCTCCCCCTGAGCATCCGGCGGTATGGAGCTTGGGCGCTCGCCTGGGGGAGCCAGGTGACCACATGCGATCTCGCGAGAACTCGGTTGCTCATGTGGTTCCCCTAGGTGAGTGCCAAAGCTCCTTGCCTTCGGACGCTCTCAGGGAGCTGAACACGTGGCGCAAAGCATGCGGTGGCGCCGCCGTGTGCTTTGCGCCACTGGTCGATTAAAAATTATTTCATCGACCAAAAAAAATCTGCCGATTAATCGTTAATTTCCACAGCCCTAAAATAAATAAAAATTGTCCATGCAGCGTAGAAACTTGTCGCTTGAGCTCAATGGAGATGACACCTACATCCCAGTCTTCTTGCTTTTATGGCTGCATTGGTCTACGGACATGTTGCACATATTCTGAAAGTATGGTCAATAATTTCAATGTGCGAAGGGAGCGGGCTGGGTGAAACCAGAAGTGCTTTTATTTAAACGTTTTCTGCAACACACATAAAGCATGACTTCAGTTCTGGTAGGATGTACTTTGATACTTCCTTATACATTAATACACATTTATATATATACAGTAACATTCACCTATGCAGGAATAACATTCTTATAGAAAATAATAAACAATTAAACATGTACAGATATATGATTACTCAATCTACCTTATAGTAAGCTAATGGTGCAATATAATCAATACAATATAACATACAATATAACATTAGATCCTATAGTCATCACATTCCCTGCATGCTGATGCTCTATAACACTTCAGCATAACACACTGACATCTGTATGCTGCCTTATCTAATTCCCAGCAGTAGCAACATCCTTTTCTAACTACAGGGATGTGAACTGAATCACTTTTGCCCTGTTTATAACACTGGATATGTTCCCTCTTACCTGCAACACACATAAAGCATGACTTCAGTTCTGGTAGGATGTACTTTGATACTTCCTTCCAGAAACGGAAACCCTGCTCTATGGTTCCTACCTCTGCTAAGGGGAAGCATTTTGCATGAACACGTGCTCATCATTCAGGCTTTTCACTCTGCTGCCATCTACTGGTGGTTTAATAGAAATGCCATTAGTTTATGTTATAATTTAACCTTTTAATGGGATACCTGATTTTGACATAACTTACAGACAGCAGTTTGTTTAGTCTAACAGTTGGGCAATCGGGTTACACAGAAAGGGCCGCGATGACTGTCCCAAGTGGTTCCTTTAGTCACACAGTCTGTTTAGGAGCTGCTTCTCTCTTTTATTTTCCCTTGTCTGTTTTCCTCAGGAGGTAGCGATTTTATAGTGATGGGCTGGGAGGTTCGTCTGGGAGGGGAAGGCTTTGGTTGCACTTGCTGCTGTGTAGTGTTATAATACGTGACTCCTCCATATACCTGGGGCTGTGCCTGTGCATTTGGGTACATATGAGGTGGTGGAGCCCTTTGTGAACATACAGTCTTTATGAATCAATATAGACACCCCATTATGTTTGTTGAGAGCACATGAGGAATATACCATGGGAAAATGAGGGTCACGCAGCCGGGCCACATCCCGGGCCACAAATGCTATCGCAACATCTTTACGTCGAAGATCTCTGAATAATAGCCTCCGTTTTTGAGGAGAATTCAAACCCTTCACGTTTAGTGAAAGAGCTATTATTGATTTAACTGGCGTACTCTCAATTTAGGTGACAGAGATATGTAGATGCCTCCTCATGTACTCCCAACACCTGATCCTCCAATGCTCCTCCATGACATGCCATACAATACAACACAACAAATACCGAAAATTCAAAGCAACAGATAACAACACAGAGAAAAAAAAGGAGAAAAGAAAGGAAAAAAAACACACACATAAAAATCGAGAAAAACAGCAATAGGATCTCGATGAGAGTCCATCAAAGGGAGAAATACGCAAGAAATGCATGTACGTAAGCACATACAAACATTTGACGCAAAATATAGCATATCGAAATAGGAAAAAAAGAACCCAATTTGTACAATAAATTTAAGACCATGGATGATAAATCTTATAGAGAACTTTAATAGTAATAAGTCGGGCCAACTCCAGCCCTACAAAAATAGAAAACCTTGATGACTGCCCGGCCTACTAAGTAGCCTGGAGTCTCTGAAAGGAGAACATGAAAATAAAAGGCCACAAAAAAGAAAAAGAAAAACCCCAAAAAAACAAAAAAAAATTCTCCTTTTTTCTTCTTCTGTATTTATAGTAGATTTGGCCTTTATGGCAGTGCCAACTGCTACCCGGCGGCCGTATGTAAATGAGTCCAGCAAACACAGACCATAAATCCCTTCAGGTTGAAATTTTGTTGTCAGAGGTTAGGCGTACTACCTCCCAGGCTACCTCAACATGTTCCAAAGGTGGTGTTTCAAATGGAGGTTGTGTTATCTCCAAACCTGGAAGGTCTAATTGGGCCAAAAACACCGAGACCTCAGACAAAGAGGAACATATATGCGTGGTTCCATTTTTAAATGCCAAAACATTTAAAGGAAACCCCCAGGCAAAGCGAATCCCGTGGTTACGGAGATGATCAACCAGGGGTTTCCAGGGACAACGATGGGCCAATGTGGTTGGTGCCAAATCCTGAAATATCTTGAGTTCTATATCATGATATTTTAATGGTGTTGCTCTAACAGCCTGCATCAATGCAGTTTTGGTAGAAAAACAATGGAGCCTTAGGATCACATCTTGTGGACCTGCTGAAGAGGCACCTAGAGCTCTTAGTGCGCGGTGAACTCTGTCCAGTAACAATTGGTCATCAGTATATTCTGGTAAAGAAGCCCTTAATAAGGCCATAACCTCAGCTTGCAATATGTCAGATGAGACGGATTCCGGGACTCCCCGAATCCTTACATTATTATGACGAGAGCAGTTTGAGAGGTCTTCTATCTGACTTTCCAGCAGTTGTACCCGCTCAGTCAAAACGTTTGAGCGGTCTACGGCTAAATTATGACTACGAGACAAAATGGCCACATTGTCCTCCAAACCTGATGTACGTGTCCCGACAGCTTGTATCGCAGCCTCTACCGCCTTAGTTGAACTGTCCATCTCGCCTGCTAGAAATTGCCGCACGTCTACTAACCGGTTCAGGATCTGGCGAACGTTGTCTTTAGTTGCAGTCTCCAAAGGGCCACTCATACCACCCTTGCCTCCTGGTCTACCTGGGCTCGAGCATGCAGAGGAACCCGGTGAAATCTTGTTGCCGTCTTGCTGGCTCAATGCAGGAGCTTGTGGGGTGACCCGTGGCTTAAATATCTCGGCGACTGTAGGTGTGGGTACACCCCATTTTTTATGCGCCTTATTTGACTTGGAGGGAGGCATTTCCAAAAAGTCACCCAGGAGCCTGGGGGTTCCACACAAAGTTCTGCAGTCCAGTGCTCTATTTTATATAATGGCTCCCCTTGTATACATTTACTTACTCTGAACATTTTTGGAGCTTTTTCCCACACTCCCCGGCTTGATTCCGATACTTTCAATATAAATGTTTCTTTGACACTATGTAATTAAGTTTGCAGCAAACCATAGCTTTGTATGTAACTATAACGGTTATTTGAATCGGTCTTAGTGGTGTAACCTACTATACTTAATCCATCTATACCTTTACACACATTGCGTGGAACCCCATCCACTTAATTACATACATAGACTTAAATTAGAGCTATTTTCGTCCTATATAAATCGATATAAAGTAATAATTTCTAGTTTCCAAATCTTAGTAATATATTTATCGAAATCGATCACTTTTAGAGCCCTTCTCCCGATTTTAAATTCTCATAATATTGAAGTTCATTGGGGTAACCGGACCATTACTGCCACCACTAATGCCCCTATAATTCTATAAAATGTTATCTCTAAATATAATTGTACACCCTAATTTTATATGTTTGATTTACTAAGTTAAAATGATTGGAACGACTTCCCCCATAAACTCCATAGGTATCGACACATTTTAGAAATATCGTCATAATTTAAATTTTTTAATGATAATTATTAATGCCAATGTTAAGTCATAAACTTTAGGTAATACATAGAATTAGTACTCAGAATGGTCAAAAAGCTCCGAATTGCTTGAGAAAGGTAACCAAAAGCTGAAAATCAGCGTTCGGTTACCATTCCTGGCCATTCGGCTATCCAGAGAGCAGGCAATTCGCCAAATCCTAGCAAATTGCCTGTACATACGTGCCTGTTCGGTGCCTGTTCGAGGGCAGTGAAAAGCACTGCTTTTCAGAGAACACAAACCAGCAGTGAATGGTTCCCCTAATGCCCTGACATTCGGTGGTTTCATTCGGCAAGTTTATTCAGGAGAATCACATAGGCTTCAATGTTAAAAATATTCCCATTTTAATTCAATATCTAATAAACTGTTCATTATAAAATTATGCAGTAAAGAGTCTCTTTATTTATAGATCTTTTTAGGATATTTTAAGCATTTTTCTGAATTTTTTTTTTTAAAAGTCCGATTTTTTTTCAAGTTTACTTATTTTTTCTGTAACAGCCCTCTTTATTATCATTCCCTGGACCTCATATGTAAATTTCAGACATTTTCGCTCAGTAGTTTCTTTGCAAACAGCGTTTCATTTTCAAACATTCACACAAACTGTTTTGCTAATTTATTCACTGCCTCGTCTGCGGTCTCGGCGGCTTTGCTGCGTGTGATCGGCTCCTGCTCGGGTTTTATCGACGGGTTAATGCAGATATTTTTCGGGGTTTTCGGCGTGCATTCGATGGGTTTTGCGGTTCGTTTTCGTCAGGTTTGCGGTGGCTTTTCCCTGCAATTCGGGGACCCTGTGGTGCTTGCTGAATACACCGCAGGGTCACCGAAATGGGATCGGCAAAAGGAACCGAATTGAAGAGAACGAAAAGTCACCGAATGTGCGGTGATGTTTGAATTACCCTGTAAGTGTCTCAATATTTTTATGATATTTATCTAATCGACCTTTATCTTTTGGACCTTCCTCTACATTCCTCGGTTTTATTCTACCATTACTCTTATTACAAACACTCATTAAACTGTACTACTATCATGTCTGCAAAAAAAATAATTAATTTATATATGTTTCTCTTTTCAAGTTAATATAATTGTGGTAATCCCCCTGTTAAAGCGTCTTTTATCATCTATAAATATTTATTATTCTAGAAAGATTGCTGAATTATAATGTAGATATTTAACACATACCATGTTGTAAGTTATAATTTTACAATTAATGTAAGGCATCGCTCAAGTTATGATTGTTCTATATTATTTATTGTAGTGAGCATTGTAAGTTACATTAACTCCTCCTGTTATTTAGCCTGATGAAGGTAGCTGTTTTATCCTTCCTATGTTATAACCAAACCAAGCATAAAACCCTAGATATTACCTGAGGACACAAGCAATGTTTTTCCCTAAACGCTAAAGGCATCATTCACGGAGATGACACTTTGTGCAAAGGGATAAAAGCCAGACATTAATAATATATTTGTTATTTTTTAATGTTTTTTATGTCATTTATATGCATGCGCAAACCTAAAGCCGGCTATCTGGAAGTCAGAAGGATCAAACCGGCGCTGAAGTCAAATTAGAAAATAAACTATTTAAAGTGAGCTTTACACCCACTGATGAAGCTGTGTCCAGTGAAACTTTTACGGTGTATTTTATGAATGTTACCCTTTTAATAAATTTATTGTGGATTCCAACCATCTTTAAGTCTTTATTGTTGGAGATCCTTGGAAGACATCGCTCCAGACTCTTGCCGACAGAAGTTGGAGAAGGGGAATCGGTGTCCCCAAAAACTTCACCGATCGCCTGCTGTTTGGTGCCGTTCATATAATAGGCACCAAAAAATGTGAGTAACCTTCCATTTTTTTTTAACGTCTGTGTCTGTACTAAAACAGTCTGCACATAGCGCCTTCTTTCTTCTCTCGAGGAATCAACACCCAGATGTACCAATTCCTGCTTCAAGCAACGCCTAGGAGAATCAAGTGCCAGCTCCCAATACCAACCCTTCAACCCTCATTCTGTTTTTGGTGGATTTGGGGATTTGCCGCTACCAGTTGCTATAGGCAGCTGCACCTATGAACTTGGAGAAAAGTTATGTAATCATGTATCTATTTTATCATCACTAGTTGTTTTCACCATTATTAATAATTTACCCAAAGATTTATCTAAGATTTATTCTGAGGAATTGAATTGTCATATCACTAAGACTGTAGTAAATACATTTGTATACACTCAGGGTTATCCAAAGAGATCCGAATTGCTTGAGAAAGGTAACCGAACGCTGAAAATCAGCATTCGGTTACCTTTCCTGACCATTCGGCTATCCAGAGAGCAGGCAATTCGCCAAATCCTGGAGAATTGCCTGAACATATGGTGCCTGCTCGGTCCCTGTTCGAGGGCAGTGAAATCCCCATGAAAAAGCACTGCTTCGGCTATTCAGAGAACACAAACCAGCAGTGAAAGGTTCCCCTAATGCCCTGCCATTCGGTGGTTTAATTCGGCAAGTTAATTCAGGAGAATCCCATAGGCTTCAATGTTAAAAATATTCCCGTTTTAATACAATATCTAATAAACCGTTCATTATAAAATTCTGCAGCAAAAAGTCTCTTTATTTATAGATTTTTTCGGATACTTTAAGCATTTTTTTTTTTTATTATTTTTTTTAAAAGTCCGATTTTTTTTTTTTCGATTTTTTTTTTCAGTTTACTTTTTTTTTTTGTAACAACTCTCTTTATTATCATTCCCTGGATCTCCTGTGAAAATTTCAGACATTTTCGCTCAGTAGTTTCTTTGCAAACAGCGTTTCATTTTCCCAGATTCATTCAAATGGTTTTGCTAATTTATTCACTGCCTCCTCTACGTCACAGCTGCTTCGGCTCTGTGTGATTCGGCTCCTGTTTGGCTCCTGTTCGGCTTCTTCGAAGGTTAATCCAGATGTTTTTGCTTGTTTTCAGCGTGCATTCGGTTAGTTTTCGTCAGGTTTTCGGCAGCTTTTCCCTGCAATTCGGGGACCCTGTGCTGTTTGCTGAATACACCGCAGGGTCACCGAAATGGGATTGGCAAAAGGAACCGAATTGAAGAGAACGAAAAGTCACCGAACGTGCGGTGACTTTTCGAATCTCTTTGGATAACCCTGATAGATTTTTTACAGTCACCTTATATCATCAATTATTTCACCACTAGAGGGCATTAACATCCCATGTAAATTGAACGAGTGGATCACTGTTTAATTGTCATAGATTGGAAAGTTAGAACATTATTCATATTAAGCTATTATATTAAATGACAACACTTTTATCACTTTCTACCCTAAAATAATTTATGTAAATTTATTGCATATAGTAATTTTAGACAATATTTATTTTATTTTATTTCATTTTTTGGAAGTCCTGCCCAGCACTTTAATTAGCACTTTAATTATTAGTAATTCATGATAAATTGATATCTATAATTAATCCAGTTCACAAACCAATTCACTCTAATATAACA
>RXON01002486.1:0-30310 GCA_009667805.1 Leptobrachium leishanense
TTTTTTGATTTCTTCGCTTCCATTTTTCCTCATCAACCCTGTGCTTCTGTAAAAAAAAAGAAAAGCAGCTTAAATGTGTTCCATATGTTAATTATTTTTCTATGATTTTTTATTTCTGAAATGGATGCTTAACGTTTAACTCATAAAGATCACAGTGGAAACGGTTCTTAAAATATTAAGGTGTATATTCTTGGTCTAAAAATTATTGGTCTAAAATTTTTTTTTCCAAATTAGTCGTCAATATCAAAATTCTCAATAAGTAGTCTGCACTACTTCAACATCGCTATACCATAAATATTTAAAATAATATGTAACCTTTCTCTGTGAAGTAAGGTATGAATCTTTAAACTCCCTTAAAAGTGATATATGGTCTTCTTGGTATGATAACACAAAATCATCAATTCTTGCAAATTTTCTTCGATGAAGCCTGATGTGCTTCAAATCCCATTGACTTTTTTCCATAATTCCTTGAGTCCTGTTATCACGAGTAAAATTCTGTAATGTAAAAAATTGAAAATAAAATTATTAGTTGTTTTTCACCAAAACAGCAGGTTAAATTAAATCTATGTTGTAGGAGTGGAAAAAACATAAATCGACTGTCTATCAAGATTGTTATCATTTCTAATTTTGAACAGCTACGCGAAGTCTGATACACTATTATGAAACTACAAAAGATAAGATAATTATTCCAAAACATATGCTTCCAATTAACTCAACTTATGACCAGAGTTAAAAAATAAACAAGAAAAAATATAAATATATATATACACATATGAAATACACACACACACACTTGCGATATATTACCTGTGTCTCCCTTTTAGCTATTGTTTTATACATTTCACTAAATCGGTAGTATGGCTCTGTCATGCCATGTCTTCCAATATCTCCTTTAACAAAAAAAAAAGACATAATAATAAAGAATTCTGAATCATTTAATATGTGTTTTGCTAAAGCATAGGTAAAAACATGTAATAAAAAATCCATAACTTGATTATAAAAACATATCCTAATAAAAAATTGAAATACCCGCAAATGTAATTTTAAAAAGCCAAATCCTTAATAAACACGGTTTACACTCTTTTATTGTGAATCTCTGTCATTGTTTACATTTTGTACTAACAGAAATGGTTTTATAACTTGTACTTTCAATTTTCAAACATACACACGTTATTACATACCTAGCATTAAAGCAGTCCACAGCCCTGCTTGCGGCAGAAAGTCTCTCCAACATAGTTTGAATGTAAGTTGGACTGAAGTATGGGTTTGCTTCGTTACCGGACTGAACAAGGTTTGCACTACTGATTACATCAGTAAAGTGGCTCTTAAATGGTGTTGAAACTATATCAACCTAGAAGAAATAGAAAATGCTAAGATGAAATGTATTAAAACAAATATTGATGAAAGTTTTCATTAGCTTACATTTTTCTATAAGAAATATTAATCTAACTCAGCATTTTTTCAGGATAATTATTTCCGATTTATACATTATTGCTATTACCTCAGGTATGTCCTCCTGCTTAATATTAACAAGCGTTTTCTGTAGTGTATTCATGTCAGACATCTTGGACTGAAGAAATTCAAAACTTTGCAGTACACTAACTCCAAAATATGTACTTAAACAATATTGTTGCACTTTGGAGAATTTCATCTAGTTCTTGAAGTGCTGAAGAATTTGCCAGCAGGCCAAAAATATACATTCCCACTCTGTAGTGATTTGGCAAACTGAAAAAAAAAAAAAATAATTACTGAGGTATAAATTAAGCTGTATTTAAAAATTTCTATGTGATATATTTATGGCACCACACTTCTGTTAGTCCAAAACATAAGGTATCATTTGCATTCTGCAATACTAAGTTTTTCATCAGGTTTCCGAAATGTTGTCTACTGGACTAATATTGCTCGATCCATTAACCTTACATATATATATAGTTATATATAGTCATGTAACATTCAATATTAACATTTGTAAAAGAAAATTAAAGTAAATCTTACTGTTTTTTGCACATGGACTTTGCATTTTTCATCAGGTGACTCAGACAACGGTGCATTATGGGAATTTCAAAGTCACTTGAGTGGGCCTGTCCAGTAACCATATTAAAATACTTGATCATTACGGAGTCCAGATTTCCACTGCAAAATGTGTGTGCAAGGGATTGCAGCAAAACAATTGATCCATCACAGATGATCATTCTGGGTTTTGAAACATTTGTTTTTCCATACATTCTTACATCATCTGTTCGAAAGGCATTTAGGAAGTATTGGACTGATGCTGTAGTGTGATCACAGGTAACATATGTAGCAACAGGAATGGGAGAAGCACCTTTTTTAGGATTTCGTACAACAAGTTCATAAATATAATATGAAGCCTTCTTTCCACTTCTCCTTTTAATTATGCTACCTGTAGCATCAAGATATACAATGTCCTCTTTACATCTGTTATGTAATATTTTTATGCTACATCTTGACCACAGCATTACACCCATTGGCTCCAGCAGGATTTTTTGCAAAACATCTGTGTCCTTTTTACTTTTTTCTTCAAACATTTTTAACAGACTTAAAATCTCATTTGAATCTGCTCTCTGTTTTTTCCTGTTCTCACAAGAAATATTCTTTAATATTGAAGATGATGGAGCTTCGTCTCGATTTCCAGATTCATAGACATCATTCTCTAATGCCAAAAGATCTTGCAGATGTTTTTGTCTAGGTAACTGTGACTGTAATGTTCGGGCAATTACTTGTCTTTGTTCTCCACGAATTGGTCTTGTACGCATTTCAGTACGATTGTGTCTGGCCACATATCCTCTAAATTCAACTTTGGCTTGCAGTTGTGCCACTGTTTGAATTGTTACCTTAACCTTAATTGAACAGTCACTAAATGTGCAGTAACCTGCACAATTAAATAAAAATCCTGGTTTTGTTGACCCAATTTCCTTTACTTTGTGCCAAGAAAATGCAAAACTGCAAAAAGGATATAGTCCACGAATTCCTTTTGAAATTACATTTGTCCAATCCATATTATTAAAACGACGTCCAGTTTGATTAGCCCTCAATTGTTTCCACTCTTGTGGATCAATCTTAAAATAGTAGGGATTGTCTGCAATGGTGCTGGTGTACATATTCCATTTTTTATCCTTTCTAACTGTTGCTTGCTTCAAAGAAGGAAACTTGTCAGTTGTATCTTTATCTTCTGTCAAATCCTAAGAATTACAAATTAGAGAATCATTATGTCTGATCAGCAATGATGTTATAGACAATGATGCTCAACAAATCCCAGAAATGAATATGTAACTCCACACATTTTAGAGTTGGATTTTATTTTTTCAAAAAATCGGCATATAAGGATACTTCTCACCGTTATGAATTAACTTGTTCCATGCGTCATTTGTGAAGTGATAAAATCAAAAAGTGAGAACTCCATAAGCACAATGCATGGCGGTTGTTGTGCAGGTTTCCCAGTGATTCTAAGGATTAGTACAGTATATTACTACACTATGAAATCAGACAATCACATGCTTATATTGCGAAATGCACCCATCATGCTGCCCTTCTCAAAGTTACAAGAGCTGCAGGTAAAACACTCTGCATAGAGGGACAAAGTCTCTAAAGCCAGGAATTCATAGAACAAGAATTCATACAGCGATAACTACATGTATCTGGATATGCAGATATATACATGGATATTTCCTTTAAAAATATTGCATGGTGAATGGCTGATTCTTGTACTATTATTTAAAAGATTTTAAAGAGGCTGTACCGTGGTCCAAAAAAAATTGATCTTATGTGAAAGAACTTGAAAATCTGTCTATACATCTTGTAGGTCAAACTGCTGACCTGTGTAGCTTTCCTATAAAAGCCTGAAAAGTGATTTTACTGACTTCATTAGCCACGGCATGCCGGGACTAAACAGGAAAGAAGGAAAAAAATTCTCCCAGCTCGAAATCACAGGACCTGACACCAGAAATTAAAAATCGCCCACCTCTGACTCACATGACCTGACAGGCAGATGGTCTTTAAATCACATTGAAGGGAAAAAAAACACCACTGTATTTGAGCTGCGGATCTTTAAACTGTCATAAGTAGCAGTGTGTTTGCTAGCAGGGGATATCCAGCGATCAGTTGGAGCCTTGACACCCTTGAATGGCACACTTAGAATTGTAATTTTCAGTGCCAGAACAGGGAACACATATTAAGAAAACAGCAGGTATTTTTACACATGGTAGGTGCTCTTTAACATTTAGATTGTAATTAATGGTCTTGAAAACCCACCTCAACTTCTTCACTTTCACATATAGAAATGTAGTCGATGGAATCGGTGACAATTGCATTATCACCATGAGTAGATGAAGTACTCTAAAGAAAAGCAAAGTGCAACGCTTTAGAGCTAAAATGCAACCGGAAATTTTTTTTTTATCCAAATAATAAATTTTAAATAAAGAAAATATCATTGTTATAAACATTTTTGAAATACTAATGAAACGATGGTTCAAGTATGCAATTTAATGACGGTGATTGTTAATTTGAATACTCTTTAAATTACATTTTTATAGTGCATTCTTGTACCACTATTTAAAATATTTTAACATTTAGATTCTAAGTAATGGTCTTTAAAACGCACCTCAACGTCTTCAGTTTCACTTATGGGAATATAGTCGATGGAATTGGTGACAATTTCTTTATCACCATGAGTAGATGATGTACTCTAAAGAAAAGCAAAGTGCAACGCTTTAGAGTTAATAAGCAACATGAACTAATTTCTTAAACTTCAGATAATCCACATTTCTATTGCCCTTTCTGTGTAGTAATTTGGGTAATTACTCGTGAATTTGCTAAATTAGAAATTACTATGGCATCTTAATTTTGCTTTTCATAGTTTGAAAAATGCTTCATCATGAACTGTATAAAGTCTGTTAATATCAGGGTGGATAAATATCAATAATTTAAAAAAAATAATTTTTTTATTAGTTAAATTGGATTTTTTTTTAAATGGAATGCTTTTTGAAGAAATTATATTACCATCCAAAGGTTACTCAAACCTCATGAAATAAAGATTATTTTTTTAATTATGTAGAATAAGGCTGTATATGTTTTTATTTTTTTTGGTCAATAAATTTCATTAATCCATTCACAATGTCATGCTCTTCCAGAGGTTTTTGTAAGATTATTGGGCAGTTTCTCTGCCTACAAGATATTCTCACAGATGCTTGGTTTACTTTTGCAGTTCTCAAAACTGAATTTGACTCAGCAGATCACATGCCTCTTCTTCACAGCAAAAATGTTATAAAATGAATAAAGTTGAGCAAAAGACCTTAATTCTAACGTCTACAAACCGATGAATACAGAATCAACTCCTTCAGTGCTAAGTTTCAAGAAGCTGAGGATAAAAAAACTAATATGAAAAGTTGTTATTCTAAAAATCTTCATCTACTTGCATATTAAAGTTATACCAGCAAGAATTAGTCTTTATGTAGAAAACTATGATTTAAATCAAGCCTTACTGACTAGTGGTTTAAATCGTGATTTAAATCAGTTTGATTTAAATCAAATCCACACTGGTTAATATAGTTCAAGGCTTATTTATAAGCTCAACAATTTGTTTGATGTTGAATTTTTTTTTGCAAACCTAAAAGTAACAGGTTTTGCATGCAATTATTAATTTTTAAAGGAACCAGCGTCTTTAAAAGAACATTCAAAATAGAAAAGGCCCACCGTTTTTTTGGCAGTATGCAAATGCTACTGCCCTACCTTGTCGTTCGATATTTGTTTTCGTATTAATTTTATACATACCTTAACACGGAGAACCTTTAACATGTGATTTATTTTTCAAAATTACGCACCTCGCCCAGAACAGGGCAATGAAAGTCGATGAA
Organism: Leptobrachium leishanense; assembly: GCA_009667805.1. NCBI lineage: Eukaryota > Metazoa > Chordata > Amphibia > Anura > Megophryidae > Leptobrachium > Leptobrachium leishanense. Next base: position 5,871 of record RXON01002486.1, read on the forward strand.
TTTCCAACAACACATTGTATATATTTCCAACAACACACATTTATATACAGGGGTTTGGAAATCTTTAAAAAATCTACTTGTCCAAGGGACTAGAGTGTTAGCCGATCTACTTGTCCCTCATGACAATCTACTTGTCCCCATACGTAAAATAGTCTCCACAGAACATGCTGTTTGTATTTAAATGCGAGAGACACGGCAATACTGTAACATAATAATGGCAAACAGTGATTTTAAAGAGATAATTTATTCAAATGAAGAGATTCTCCTTTACATTAAATGAATTATACAACAATAACCCCCTTGGTGCCGCAGGTTTACCCTTCATATCATGATGCAATCTATGAACACATTAATGTCGTATCAGGATGAGACCAGTGAAACATGTACATTTCCCTGTAGCCACAAACTCTGTTAATCATTTCACCTTAACATTCAGACATATACTGCGCTGTACAGAATCACAGAATCCACAGCAATAACACTCACTGTAATGTGTGGGGTGTGTGAGTTGTGGTTTTACTGTTGTGGGGCTGAGATTTCACACATAGTGCACATTACAATGAGTTTTATAGTTGTGGAGCTCTGTAATAAAGTAATGTGTACTGTGTATGAGCATATAGCAGAGCTTCACGGCAGTTTAACTCTCAGTAATGCTTGGTGTGAATTAGTGGTTGATCGATTAATAGCCGAGCTGATAATAGGAACCGATATTCGCCTCTGGAATATAATCGGTATCAGCCCTGTATATCAGCCAATTGCCGATATGCAGAGCCAATCTGTGTGATGGAGGACCATAACGCTGTCTCCTGCTGTGCCCAGGGGCAGCGTTACGGTCTATCCACACAAGAACCTGTATCAGGTTAATTCATTGAATGTAATTTAGAATCTCTTCATTTGAAGAACTTTTCTCCTTAAGGTCACTGTTGGCCATTATTATATTAAAGTATCGCTGTGTCTCTCTCATTTAAATACAAACAGCCCGATGTGCAGAGATTATTTTACGTATGGGGAAAAGTAGATTGACATAAGGGACAAGTAGATAGGCTAACACTTTAGTCCTTTGAACAAGTATATTTTTTAAAGATTTCCACACCCCTGCATTATATCTATCTATCTATATATATACCCAACAACACATAATATAACGCATAATTAATTAAATATGCAATAAGGGGCGCAACAAATGTGGCAGCCTGGCTAGCCACACCTGGTGGCTTGTGGTCAAAGGGTGGGAAAATCTCAGGAGCTGCTGCCCAAACCTCACCAAGAAGGAGAGGAGACAAGTCAGCATGAGTCACAGTTGTATAAATGTTAAATGAGCATGGATCTAATGCATTTGAGGCAGATCTTGAAAGATGGGACAGATCCAGCTTTTAACAAATTATTTTGAATATTAAATTTTTTGACATGCTTAAACAAAAAATATATATATATAAAATGTTGACAAGGGAAATAATAACAACTAGAGTTCTGGATTACAGTGATCGAAATATTGAAAAAATATGGAAAAAGCCTTTATTTGGGTCAAAACGAACAGAACTACTAAAATTTTATTTAAAATGTTCGACATTAAGGTAATATTAAGTATTTACATGTCCAAATACGGTAAAAGTAATAGTTCTGTAATACAATTACAATTATTATTATTTATAAAGCGCCAGCAGATTCCGCAGCGCTGTACAATGGGTAGGACAAACAAAACATGAGATTAACAAGGGACGTACTAAAAGGAATGACAGGATGGAATGACCATAGACTTTAACAGGATAGAGGAATGCCCATAGAGAATAATGGGACAAAGTGGAATGCCCATAGGGAATAATGGGTACACAAAATTTGTATTGGAGAAAGAACAATTTGACATATCCAATAGATCTTTAGTAGACATATTCCCCAAGTACAGCGATGTTGTTCATAATTAAGATTAGGTGGGATTATTACTGTTTTCTAGGGAATGACAAAGGTGAATGACAGAGAGGAATGCCCATAGACAATAATGGAAAGCAAAAATATCAGTTCATTTTTGGGGAAACCTGTGAGATGTAACAAATTAAACCTTATCACAGGTATTCCCTAAATACTGCAGCAGATTGTAAAACTGAAATTCAAATTTTGTGTTTCCATTATTCCCTATGGGCATTCCTGTCTGTCATTCGCCATTGTCATTCCACAGAAAAGATATAATCCCATGTTATTTCAGTTTTACAATCTGCTGTAGTACTTAAGGAATACCTGTGATAAGGTTTAATTTGTTACATCTCACAGCTTTCCCCAAAAAAGAGTTGATATTTTTGCTTTCCATTATTCCCTATGGGCATTCCTCTCTGTCATTCGCCTTTGTCATTCCCTAGAAAACAATGATAATCCCACTTAATCTTAATTATAACAACACCGCTGTACTTGGGGAATATTTCTGCTAAAGATCTATTAGATATGTCAAGTTGTTCTGTCAATAATACAAATTTTGTGTTTCCATTATTCCCTATAGGCATTCCTCTCTGTCATTCACCTTTGTCATTCCGTAGAAAACCATGATAATCCCACTTAATATAAATTTTATATCTGCCTGTGTACTAGGAGAGTATGTCTGCTTAAAATGGATTTGATCTATCAAAATGATTCAGACTTCAAATACAATCATTCCTCCCATTATTCTCTATGGGCATTCCTCTCTGTCATTCACCCTTGTTATTCCACATAAAGCTATAATCCCAGGTAATTTCAGTTTTACAATCTGCTGCAGTATTTAGGGAATACCTGTGATAAGGTTTAATTTCTGGCATCTCACAGGTTTCCCCAAAAATGAACGGATATTTTGTTCCCCATTATTCCCTATGGGCATTCCTCTCTGTCATTCACCTTTCTCATTCCCTAGAAAACAGTGATAATCCCACTTAATCTTAATTATGGACAACACCGCTGTACTTGGGGAATATGTCTGCTAAAGATCTATTGGATATGTCAAATTGTTCTTTCTGTAATTCAAATTTTGTGTCCCCATTATTCCCTATGGACATTCCACTTTGTCCCATTATTCTCTATGGGCATTCCTCTATCCTGTTAAAGTCTATGATCATTCCATCCTGTCATTCCTTTTAGTACGTCCCGATTAACAAACCAGTGTGACAGAGTGACAGAAATGAGAGAGGAAATGAGGACCCTGCTCAGCGAATACAAAAACTGTAGTACAAATTAGTAATAAAACACGCATGCACAAAGCCATGCAATGCATGGAAATAATCTAGAAATAGTCACACATACAACACATATACATATATAAATATTATCATTTAAATTGTTTGTAAAACTTTGGATTATAACACATTAAAAATATTATAAAGGTCTACACAATAAAGAGAGAAATGCAGGGTATAGAGATATGAGTTTCAAACTTTAGGACAACAAACAGGGGGAAGGGTGGCAGAATTGCTCTAACTCAGAAATAGAGCAATCTGTTCGTAACCATATACTGTTCTTTTAAATAACAATAACTGATTCTTTAATGCAATATATGTATGCTAAACAAAATATCTTCACCAGTACAATAATCATTATCATTTATTCTAATACATAATGCAATATTTTTAACACATGTGACATTTCTAATAAACTCTAATAAAGAATATAATGTAAAAACTTACCCTTTTTCCATAGTTCAAGTATAGTAGAGTAGTTTGTGAAATACTACTAACTTTCAGAATCAAAAATAAAGCTAAATTATATATGTGCTGTCCCAACTAACCAAAGATGCATTTATTTCTACAGGTCCAATACACGACTTTTATGTCAAAGGTGGGAGTGTCACAATAAGGGTTGCCATGACAGCCATGTTTATCAGGACAAATGTTACTATTTTATGGGGAGGGAGAGCATGGGATATGTGCCCTGGAACATGTATAATTCATATCTTTGAAGAGGGAAATCAATTTCCTAATTAAGAAAGGTCACTGTGACGATATGCCAGATACCCCGAGTTAATTTGTATTATAAAATTGTAATTTGCTGTATTAGCTGTGTTTCATAGAGGTGGGGGTGTACGACGCACCTGCAATGTCAAAGTATTGGTCCAATGGGAGATTTTTTTTTCATCCCATTTTGAAGTATTGGGAAAAAGACACAATATAAGCAATTGGTTGATATTTGGGGTTCTGTATCTTTAAATTTCCACAGTAAAAACTTACCATATCCTTCGATATCATAGTGGTGGGGGTGTACGACTTATCTGCAATGTCAAAGTATTGGTCCAATGGGAGATTTTATTTTCATCCCATTTTGAAGTATTGGGAAAAAGTGACAATATAAGCAATGGGTTGATATTTGGGGTTCTGTATCTTTAAATTTCCACAGTAAAAACTTACCATATCGTTCGATATCATAGTGGTGGGGGTGTACGACTTATCTGCAATGTCAAAGTATTGGTCCAATGGGAGATTTTATTTTGTGCATTACCACTGATTTGTAACTGGCTGATAGCTTTACTCCAGTAATTGTTTGCTACAGCTTCCTTCTGTCCATCTGCAAAAAATCCTCGGATAATGTAATATGACTGAGATCAGGTAACAGAAGGTTAAGTAAGTGATATGGCAGCAGAAATAAAAAAGACATTGTACTAGTTTCATCTAAACTGTGTTTTATTTCTTGTTTATTGCAAAGGTGATAGCAGCAACAACTCATTCATGTATTTGCATTTTTAACATGTGTTTATTATTTGGAGAGTTATTAAATGTTTGTATAAAACAAAGAATATATATCTGTATATTTAAATAAAAATAAAAACTGTAGGTGTTCTTTTTAATGGTGTATTTCATGTTAGTGCTACATAATGTCATCAGACCAAGTGATTATCTTAATGTTTAAGAACGTGCAATTTAGTTTTCTGAATTCTTAATGTAGTACTACTCGGCCATTCTTACAAACCGCAGTGTAAATATTGTGTTTGTGGTCGGTACCATAGTCTACCAAAGGCTGCCTGTAGGGAGTTCAAATAAAATTCAGATTGATTTGCAAATCACACCACCAGTCACAAAGACATAATCTCAGCAAGCCTTTCCTTGTACTGTACTGTGCTATCAGTGCAAAAATGCATCCAGGTCTAATACAGACAACAGATGGGGCTGTAATAATTAAAAGATTGAAAACAGCTGCTAACGATACCCAAAAGCTGTCTAGTCCCAGTCTCCAATCCAAAGCGAAGATTAAATCAGCTGGTGTAATATTCTTGAAAATAAAAATTCCGTCTGTAAATACATAGGGATTTAACTAAATATGATCAGAAACTAAAATCAATAAATAATAAAAAAAGAAACTGAAAACATGTAACTTAAAACAAGATATGATTAATGCATATTGTATTGTATTACCTGTGCCAATGGGGCTTATTCACTAATCACTAGGCCCTATTACATTCTTTGCGCAAGTGGTTTTGCGTGCACAAATGCGCATTTGTGCGAGGGGAAAAACCATTTGCGCGCAACGTACTTTGCGCACAGTTTTGCGCATCGTTTTTCCGCACAAAATTTTTTGACGGCCGAAAAAATGCACTCGGCTCATAATACCACGTAAATTTTTGCGTGCGCAAAGACAATTGCGCTGCGCGAGCGCAATTGCGCAAAGAATATAATATAGCCCACTGTGTTCTGTTGCAACCACAGTAAACTTCAGTGATCCAGACAGAGAGAATTTCAAACAATGGCAGGAGCAGCTTCAAAGTCACCTGCAGTTGTTTAAGTTTATAATCAAACAAAGGGAGATTTCTATAACAAGAAAAGCATACAATACATAGGGCTATATTACATTCTCTGAGCAATTGCGCTTGTGCAGCGCAATTTTTTTTGCGCACGAAAAAAACCGTGATTGCGCAGAAATTTACGTGGAATTACGATCCGAGCGCATTTTTTTGTCCGTCAGAAATTTTCGTGCGGAAAAATGACGCGCAAAACTGTGCGCAAAGTACGTTGATCGCAGAAAACTGTGTTCAGACTGTTTTTTTCACGGGATTCAGCCAATCAGAATTAAGAACCACCATTTTCTAACGTTAGGTTGTTGCACCTGTCAAAGTCAATCTGAGTATATATGCTGCAGGAAAAAATAAATAAAGCAATTTATTAATTTTATTGTTTGGGTATGTGTAGAATGTGTAACTGTACTGTGCTGTATTTTTTATTTTGTGCTGGTGTATTTCGTTTCGGCCAGGACAATCAAATTTACAGTTACCACCTGCTTTTTAAAGACGTTACGAAAATTCATGCAAATCTTCGTTGCGCGCAGATTGTAATACCATCCGCGTACCAGCACACGAACGCATTTGCGCTGACAATGTTAAGTATAGGATGCGGGCACGAATTTTCGTTTGCGCAGGTTCACCAGCGGTAGACATTAACGCGCGTTCGTTGCGCATAGATAGGAATACGACATTGCGCGCAAATGGTTTTTCCCCTCACGCAAATGCGCATTTGGCACGCAAAACTACTTGCGCGAAGAATGTAACAGGGCCCATAGGGTATTAACTCCCAATTAAAACGTGTGCTAGAATGTTATGCACTAGTTGTTTAAGTTTCCCTGTTCGGATTGAAGAGGTTTACAGTGGTTTAAGCAACAGTAAACAATGACGATTAGTGACTAATTGCCAATATCTTTTCTTTTTTTTCAGTGTGTTAGCCTTTATTTTTGGACTCATTGATACTAATCTATCAAAGGGTATAAGCAGATTGTGGGCTCTTCCCACAAGGGTCAAGTAATGATCAAATTTTGCAAAAAAACGTACAGGTCTATTCAAAGAAAGAAGTGAGAAGTGAAAATTCTAGGTCAAAATAGCCAAACCAAAAAAATTCTCCCATTTATCTCACTTTCCAAATCAGCTATTTGGTCTAGATTGTTCTCTTCTCCTGCCAATTCTCCTGGTTTTCACCTCTAACTGAATAACCCCCCTATGTCACCGTTCAGTTCCACAGTCTCTATGCAGGGCTGTCTTTAAGGAGGGACAAATGGGGCAGCTGACCCAGGCCCAGCCATTATTGAGGGGCACAATTTGGAAGCTCAGCAGTCCCACTCCCTTGAGCCGGCAGAAACCATGAGCTCGCAGGCTGCCTCCTCTCCGTGGTGACAGGTGACCACAGAGAGGAAGTGACATCATCCCAATGTGGGACAAGGAGCTGCAGCTGTACCAGCAGCACGCTGCCACTGGTCTGGAGCTCTCCTTGAGGCCCCATGGGAGATGTGATTGGCTCCTCCCCTCCTCACCATGCGTGTCCACCCAGCAAGGAGAAGAGAATGCTCTGATTGCCTACCTGTCTGAAAAATACAGCATTATGCAGGTAAGAAGCAGGGCCCTAAACAAGTCACCATTTATAGGACCCCCCCCAGCTCCCCCACCAACTCCATCACCCCTCCCTGCATCTCCCACTTAATTTTGTCACAATTTTATTTGTTAAGTGTATATATGATGTAGAAATGTGCATATGATGAATGTATAATGTGTATATGCTGCCTAAATGTGCATATATGATGTGGAAATGTATGTGTGTGTATATATATATATATATATATTGGAAATGTGTGTGTATATATATGTATATTGGAAATGTGTGTGTATATATATATATATATGATGTTTAAATGTGTTATATATATATATATATATATGTATATATGATGTGGAAATGTGTATAATGTGGAAGTGTGTTGTGTGTATGTATATATACCGCTCCCCTCTGCGAGTCCCTTCCCTTTCTCCCCATCCACTACAGAATTAAGTTCAAAATCCTTATCCTTACCTACAAAACCCTCACTAACTCAACTCCCCACTACCTGTCCTCACTAATCACCAAATACACCCCAGCCCGCTCCCTAAGGTCAAACAGTGACCTGCGCCTAGCTTCTCCCCGCATCACCTCTTCCCATGATAGACTGCAGGATTTCTCACGTGCAGCCCCCACTCTCTGGAACGCTCTCCCTCGTACTGTCAGACTTTCCCCTAACTTCTCTTCCTTCAAACGCTCCCTTAAAACATTCCTATTTAGGGAAGCCTACCACCCAACTCACTGACACAACCATCAATCACTCTCACCTTGCAGTCCTCTCCTCCTGTTTCCAACCCCAACCCTCCTAGATTGTGAGTTCCTACGGGAATAGGGCCCTCATCTCCTCCTGTACTGTTTGTCAAATGTTGTTCAATGTATTGTAACCCTGTCTATACTGTGTTTATTGTACAGCGCTGCGGAATATGCTGGCGCTTTATAAATAAATAATAATAATATATATACACAATGTGGAAATGTGGTGTGTATATATATACACACAATGTGGTGTGAATGTAATATATATACACAATGTGGTGTGAGTGTAATATATATGTGGAAATGTGTGTGTGTGTATATATGTATATGATGTGGAACTGTGAATGAGGTGTGTATATATATTGTAAAGCGCTGGGGAAACTGTTGGCGCTACATAAATTATGATAGTAATAATATAGTGCCTGTATATGATGTATATAAGATATGTATGTGTATTCAGGTTGTGCCTACAATGGTACGTGTATATAGCATGTGTGTGCACAGAGATATAGTGTGTTGTATATTTTTTTACAGTACGTGTATATGATGTGTATATGATGTGTAAATGTAAAAAAACATAAAATAAATAAATTGATTTAGTTTTTTTGAGACAAGCCTCAGTGCGGCTTTTATTTATTTATTTTTTAGGATGTTGTGGTGGAGAGCAAAATTGCATGGAGGGGCCCTAGAAAATGTTTGCCCAGGGCCCAGTCAATATTAAAGACGGCCCTGTCTCTATGATGGATGTCTGTAGTTACCATCACAGTTAATTTTAATAAATCCTCTAAGTAGCTGCAAGTTTACTATAAATGTTAAATCTGGTCACCAGTGGATAATCTAGGGTTAGTACAAACAAAACATCTGGCACATCACAAGGATGTGTCCCAAACGCAACAAGCGGGATCTCAGTCCCTGTACATGAAACCAATTTATCAAATATTGTCAGCAATAAACATGAATAAAGACAGACGTCTAAAATACATATAAATGAAATAGCAAAAAAGTAGGTCTATTGACTCTGTATGTGGTGAAAAATAAATCCCACACTATGTCAATGAATAGGAGCAAGATGTAATGCAGTCAATCAGAGCGACTGCAAAGGGTCATGTAAGAGTCATACAGAGGGATAGACTCCTAGGCAATTCCTATATAATGAAGATTAACCCTTCGTGAGTAACAGCTCATACCACATAACTTCAAAAAGGGAGCCAAAAGGTGAAAATATTATCCGTGTGTGTGTGAAAAAAAAAAACAATCCCATAACATATGTATGGACAAGATGAAGCTGTAAAGCAGTCAATCAAAAGGGCTGCAGGGGATCACCTAAGCATAATATAGAGGGATAGAATCCCAGGCATTTCCTTTATGTGTAAGGTTAACCTGCTGTGAAGAGCAGCTCATATTTCATAACATAGGGTATAAAGCCCCAAGCTACGGCGTGCTATGGGATCCAGAACTCAGTAAATTCAGCCTCATAATAGACAACTTATTTCATATGACAGCAGCCACTTCATAGGTAAAACACCATCTCAACTCCAAAAGTATAGACCCTTTTCAATAAAGGTACATCAATCCCCCAACAAATCAACAGTTAAAAACATCAGCACATTCAACACGTTTTGCCTGTCTAGCTGGCTTGATAACCCCTTAATGCTGGGCGGGTTGTGTACGCCCCACTTACTAGCCACTTCAGCGGGCGCCTCCTCCGGCCTGCCTAGCCGCTAACACACGACATGCGTCATTGGCTGCAGGGTGACGGCCTGAGTTTATGGCCTGAGTCCCACAGCAGCCAAAGGCCTGAGGCATACGACGACTGCTGGGGTGGGCCGAGTCAGTTCATACACGTCAACAGGGCATACTAGCACACCCCATGTTTCAAGACCCACCTGCCGCAGGAACGGCATGGTGCACCCTGTGGCGGGAAAGGGATATATAACTGGTTAGAGGGAATATAAAGGAAACCCTGTAATTAATAGAGTCTACAACTCTCACTCCAAAAAGCTTGTGTCTCGCTGTTGTTGCTGAGGACTCTGCTCCTTTGGGTCACCACTCTCTAACTCTGTACGGCATGCCACAGCACAGAACCTCGGAGATTTCTTTACAAGGGTTTTTGACAAATTATCCATGTGTAGCAGATTGACTAATATGATGTATAGGCAGATTTGGGAGATCTTTCAAATGAGCTAAAGTTTTTTGGGGTGTGATTGGTGACGTGAGTCACATGTACCAGTAAAAAAAACAGCATTGTTTTAATTTATATTCTTAACGATCTTTGCAGGCATTTAGGTAGTGGAAGGTGTCTGAGGGATGGTTACAGTATACTGGTTAAGAGTCCTCAGTCTAAAGTATATCAGGGTTATCCAAAGAGATTCGAAAAGTCACCGCACGTTCGGTGACTTTTCGTTCTCTTCAATTCGGTTCCTTTTGCCGATTGCATTTCGGTGACCCTGCGGTGTATTCAGCAAACAGCACAGGGTCCCCGAATTGCAGGGAAAAGCTGCCGAAAACCTGACGAACACTAACCGAATGCACGCTGAAAACAAGCAAAAACATCTGGATTAACCCTTGAAGAAGCCAAACAAGAGCCGAACATGAGCCGAATCACACAGAGCCGAAGCAGCTGTGACGTAGAGGAGGCAGTGAATAAATTAGCAAAACCATTTGTATGAATCTGGGAAAATGAAACGCTGTTTGCAAAGAAACTACTGAGCGAAAATGTCTGAAATTTTCACAGGAGGTCCAGGGAATGATAATAAAGAGGGATGTTCCAAAAAAAATAAGTAAAGTGAAAAAAAAAAAAAAAAATCGGACTTTTAAAAAAAAAAAAAAAAATCTGAAAAATGCTTAAAGTATCCTAAAAAATCAATGAATAAAGAGACTTTTTGCTGCAGAATTTTACAATGAACGGTTTATTAGATGTTGAATTAAAACGGGAATATTTTTAACATTGAAGCCTATGGGATTCTCCTGAATAAACTTGCCGAATTAAACCACCGAATGGCAGGGCATTAGGGGAACCTTTCACTGCTGGTTTGTCTTCTCTGAATAGCCGAAGCAGTGCTTTTTTATGGGGATTTCACTGCCCTGAACAGGCACCGAACAGGCACCGTATGTGCAGGCAATTCGCCAGGATTTGGCGAATTGCCTGCTCTCTGGATAGCCGAATGGCCAGGAAAGGTAACCGAACGCTGATTTTCAGCGTTCGGTTACCTTTCTCAAGCAATTCGGATCTCTTTGGATAACCCTGTATGTGTTAGTTTAAATTTCCAGAAGTCACTTGGTCAAGGTTTTCAGGTTATAGACACTGTGATACTCACAGGGTTATCCAAAGAGATTCGAAAAGTCACCGCACGTTCGGTGACTTTTCGTTCTCTTCAATTCGGTTCCTTTTGCCGATCCCATTTCGGTGACCCTGCGGTGTATTCAGCAAGCACCACAGGGCCCCCGAATTGCAGGGAAAAGCTGCCGAAAACCTGACGAACACTAACCGAATGCACGCTGAAAACAAGCAAAAACATCTGGATTAACCTTTGAAGAAGCCAAACAAGAGCCGAACATGAGCCGAATCACACAGAGCCGAAGCAGCTGTGACGTAGAGGAGGCAGTGAAAAAATTAGAAAAACCATTTGTATGAATCTGGGAAAATGAAACGCTGTTTGCAAAGAAACTACTGAGCGAAAATGTCTGAAATTTTCACAGGAGGTCCAGGGAATGATAATAAAGAGGGCTGTTACAAAAAAAATAAGTAAAGTGAGAAAAAAAAAAAAAATCGGACTTTTAAAAAAAAAAAAAAAAATATCAGAAAAATGCTTAAAGTATCCTAAAAAATCTATAAATAAAGAGACTTTTTGCTGCAGAATTTTATAATGAACGGTTTATTAGATATTGAATTAAACCGGGAATATTTTTAACATTGAAGTCTATGGGATTCTCCTGAATTAACTTGCCGAATTAAACCACCGAATGGCAGGGCAGGGTTTGTGTTCTCTGAATAGCCGAAGCAGTGCTTCTCTATGGGGATTTCACTGCCCTCGAACAGGCACCGAACAGGTACCGTATGTGCAGGCAATTCGCTAGGATTTGGTGAACTGCCTGCTCTCTGGATAGCCGAATGGCCAGGAAAGGTAACCGAACACTGATTTTCAGCATTCGGTTACCTTTCTCCAGCAATTCGGATCTCTTTGGATAACCCTGCTAGTAATCATTTCTATGCTATTGCTGGTTCAGTAAATAAAGCAGACATTGGCATATCACGAAACCAGTGCTCAATCATTTCCATTCAGAATGAAAACAACAAAAAAATCCTAGTGAAATACGTGTATACATACAGGTCCACCAATCAACTAAACCTGGTCCAAGGGCAGTAGATTGGAGGAGAGCAGCAGATTTTTTTTAAACTATTTGCCGAGTGACAGTAAGGGTAGATGGAGAGAGAAAGTTTTAAAAAATATCTCATTCCCTAATTCTCATTTTTCTCCTAATGGAGTGTTTTATAGTTGTGCAGTTGTATAACAGAGCTGAAAGGGCAATAAAACTCCCAGTAAATTTTGTGGCGTTAGGTGGCTGGTTGGAGTCGTTTGTCGGTCTGTTCGGCGGATCGTCAGCTGCGTTCAGCGGGTTTGTGGCTGCTTTTGAAGGTTTATAGGATGCGTTCAGCAGTTTTTCGGTGGTTTATCGGATGTGTTCGGCGGTTTGCATATGCGTTCGGCAGGTTTATTGGTGGCGTTTGGGGGATTGATCCGTCGCACCTCGGGGACCCTGCGGTGAATGCTTAATTCACAAAAGGGTCAACGAACTGAGCTTGTGAAGTGCACCGAATGAAAGAGCACTGAAATTTTGGTGCTCTTTGAATAACCCCTTATGATGTGTCAGTGTTCGTAAGACAGAATGTTACAAATCACTATTCATCTACAAGCTGAATCATTGTGAAAATGTCTCTTCTCTCCCAGCTCTCTTAGAACATTAATCAGGATCCAGATTTTATAAAATGCACTTTCCCTTTTGAATATAACCAAATTCTGGCTCTATTTGAAGTCGAGAGGCAATTGTCACTTGATGTACGATTCTCACTTGACCCGAGAATTGCAATTGTGAAAACTTTGCATAGTATTCCAAGGGAAGCTGTAACCTTAGTGTTCCTGCTTATCTGTAAAAAGAATATTCTAGAAGAGCTCAAATGTACCAGAAATATGCTCTAATAATAATAATAATGTTTTCCTTTTTTAGCTGAAAACCAGAGAAGTGGACAGATATGCTGTGGTTTTATGCTTAGCTTTTGTCAACTCACAAGTTACTGCTGGCATTGGAACAGAGTGTATTCCTGTATCCAAGACATCTATTCTAACATCAAAGGACACTCCAATCTTATGTCATTTGCCTAGAATTATTTATTTCATTTATTAATAAAGTATTTTACCAGGAAGGATACGTAGAGATTTCTCTCATTTTCAAGTATGTCCTGGATTCAAGAACAATGAATTATACCTTGATGAATGAATTTTAGAAACTAAAGGGGTTATTCAATAAGCGACAAACTTGCCATCAAATTGCTCCGAGCGATGAATTTCACCGTAGAATGTAATTTTGTAGCAGTCCGTCTATTCACTGAACTGTCAATTTAACAAACACTGGTCAAATGACAGCGAAAAACGGTGCAGTTTGCAACAGATCAGCGATCTTCAGCGGCGGCGAAATTGTCCCAAAGAGACATAATGGTTAATCTATTCAGAAAATGCCAAACTGCACCTGTGAAAGGCCCTAATTTTTGATTGTTCAGTTTGACCGATTTAAACTGGTGAATCCTATAGGTTTCAATGTAAGAAAATATGATTCTTTTTATATTTCTTTTTGTCTTTTTGTTCAACAGTTTTTTCTTTTTATTTTCAGCAAACCATTTTTTTATTCATTTATTATTTGGAACACTTTTCTGTATTTTTAGATGAAAATTTTGATTCCCAATTTTTTTTAACCACTTCGCTGCGGATGACGCGCTGAGGAGGCGCCTGAAAGGGAGGGGGTAGGTCCTTCGGACCTCTCTCCCTCCCGATCGACGGGGGCCTGAGCTTAATGTCAGGCACCGTTTGGAAGGGCACAGCCTGCCCTTCCAAACGGTACCTGACATTATCCCCATGGGGGCCGGATCACAATTCAGCACCGAAAAGCGCCGGTTCGTGATCCTTTCCCGGAGCTGGCCAACATCCAAGATGTCGGCCAAGCCTCTGGGAACTCCCCTGAGGACTGGCATCATCGTGCATAGCACGATGATGCCAGTCCTGGAGTTAACCCCTAGCTGCCACCAATGGTGGAGATAGGGGGTTCCAATGAATCCCTATCTCCCGATCCGTGGCAGCTAGTGGTTAATGTTTGGTACTGTTGGATCGGCCAGAGCATGGCCTTTCCAACGATACCAAACATGACCATATAAAAAGTTTTGTAAAAAAAAATTAAAAAAAATAAAAACAAATAATAATTTTTAATTTTTTTATTTGTTTTGTTAATGCACCAATATTGTTCCCATTTAATTTATAATGTGAACAATGATGCTGCACTAACGATTTTTGTATGGGGTGCGTTTGTTAAAAATAGGGAAATTTTCCACAAAAAAAATGTAACGAGACCCCATTTCTAATTTTTTTTAACAAGCGCACCCCATAGAAAATATAACCGCAAACGATCGCATGTTAAAATGTGAAAAAAACACTTTACACGTTGTAAATTATTGAAAATTCTAATTTTATTGCATATTTTGTTATAATATACAGACAGGACATTACGTATACATATAATAATGACATATTATGAATCTGCCGAGTCTGACGGAAAGAACGATATATAATATGTCTGGGTCATATAACAAAATAAGGCTTCAAAACGCGGTTAAACATGAAGAGCAAATCCGGTAAAAATGACCTCAGCACAGAGGCGGGAAATGCCTCAGCAGCGAAAGGGTTAAAGGAGATTTTTTTATTTTGTTATAGACCTTTTCATTTTTTATATTTTTTCACGGAGTGCGCGAAAACGGTCATACGATGCGCATTTTCGTGCGTGATTTTTTACGGATCTGCAACTAAACGCGTAATCTTATTTACCAAATCAATAGGTGAATCAAAAATTAAGGTGAAGGGGTATAAAAAGCCATTTCGTGGATGGTGGCGTTTCACCAAGATGGATGCACTGCAAGTGTTTGTGTTTGCTGCAACGGGCTACCTGTACCTCCAGCACAAAAGACAACGGCGAACATGGGTTCATCCCATCAACGTTGCCAGACACACTCATGGCCACTTTGTGACGCTGTACAGGCCACTGCGAGAGAGGGACCCCGTGAAGTTTTTCAACTACATGCGGATGTCCATCCCCTCATTCGATGAACTGTTGTCACAGTTACGGGAGCCGCTGACCAAGAGGGACACCATCATGAGGGATGCCATACCACCGGAGGAGATGCTGGTCATCACTTTGCGGTAAGTACTTCCAAACACCTGTATGCATGACTTCGCTGGCAGTCAGCAGACATTAGGGATGTGCGTTTCAGGTTTCGGAATTTTCACGCAATTTCCCGACTCGTGTTTTCGGATGCGGCCGAATTACCGAAAATTTGAGATCCGAAAACGTCAGATCCGAAACGTTTTCCGAGCCGACCCGAAATATTTACGGAATTTTCGAATGGACTTGAAATGAGTCAAATCGAAATTTATTGCTTTGAAACGAGGAGAACAGACGTTCCGAAGAAACGAGAATTTCCGAACTTACGAAAAGTCGATACATAAAACGAGCTAAGTGACACGCAAATACGAAACATGGTCGAAATTCCGAGAAAAAAGTACACGGCAAACGAGTCGAGCCGAACCGAATCGAAACAGCGATAGGTAGAAACGAGCCGAATTGAAAAGTTTAAAAATCCGAAACATCGAACAGAATCGACCCGAAAAAAATAAAAGGTGCACAAGCCTAGCAGACATGTGCTCGGTGTGCAGAGCCCCTATTGTCGGTCTGTAGTGACATGTACGCAAGCACATTCATACCCACCCACACGCAGGCATCACATTTCAAGACACATCCAAAAAACCTCTGACACTGACAAGAATGTATGTAAATAGAAATATATTGTAATAAACAAGAAAATAAATGAATTACATATTTGTAACATATGTACAAAAGAAAATAACATGAAGGACAAAACATAACAGTGACAACAGGAACAGCATGTCAACCAAAAACATACAAGACACCTCACAAATCCTCGTACAGAGGAGCATCTGGCTCATGAGGACCATGTGTGGATCCGCGGCGGTAGCCAGACTCTGGGGGAGGCCCAGCAACATGGGACATGGGTGGGTGGGTGGGTGGCGCCTGGCTGTGGCTGGCATAACCAGTGGCCTGATGGCATGGTGGCACCAAACCATAGTAGACCGCAGCCTGTTCTGGACGGGACAGGATCTCATGGATGAGGTCCAGGGATCTGCGGCGGTACTCCACCTTCTGCGCCGGGGTCATCTGGTCCAGCAGGGATTGACAGGAATGGACAAAGGATATGTCCTCACTGTCAGTGATCGTGCAGCGTGGAGGTTGTGGATTGTGCGACCCCATGAACCTGACCATGGCCTGCTCGAAGTCACTAGGCGGTCCCCTCCTCCTGTTGTGAGCCGGTCTGGTGCTGTCTCTCGGTGCTGCAGCTGGCACCGGTCCGGTCTCCACCTCCCCCTCCACCTGCGAGTCCGTGCCACCCTGGTCAACCTCCTCCTGCCAGCTGGCAGAACCCCCTGCCGGCAGGTGTTGGTCCTGTGACCCAGAGGTGGATGGCTGGTCAATGCTGCTCGCAGTTGGCCTTGGCTCCTGGGTCCTCCTGAGGAACGACAATTGTTCGGCGTAAAGATAGCTGTGCACCTTCCTCCTTGCCCCAGCTCCAGAGCGCGCAGCTGCCGCTTCCTTCTTCAGGACCCGGGTGTAGTGGTCCCTGATAGTGCGCCACTTGTTGCTAATTTCATGTGCTGAAAAACATAATGAGAGTGACATTAGGGTCGGTTCATATGATTTGATTATAACACAGATTTAATTCATATTTCCCAGGTATCTTGCTAGTGGATGCAGTTTGAAGGATCTGCATTACAACTTCCGCGTTGGCAGATCAACAGCTGGTGAGATCGTCCGCAAGGTGTGCCAAACAATATGGGAAACCATGAAGAAGCAATGTTTACCAACACCCACGGACGAGGCATGGGTAGCAATTGCAGCAGGATTTTGGGGGAGAGCTAACTTCCCCAATTGCCTGGGAGCCGTGGATGGCAAACATGTCCGCATAGTGAAGCCACTGCACAGTGGCTCACTGTATCAAAATTATAAACATTTCTTTTCCATTGGCCTACTGGCGGTGGCAGATGCCAACTATAATTTTGTGTATGTGGATGTCGGATCATACGGCAAAGACTCTGACTCCACATTGTTCAGGAACTCTACACTGTGGGATGAGCTCGAGAGTGGGACCCTGCACATACCCAGGCCCGCACCATTGCCTGGCAGTGACGTGGTAGTCCCCTATGCCTTCGTGGGTGACGAAGCATTCGGCCTATCCACACATCTCCTACGGCCCTACTCAGGGACACACCTGACTGTGAGGAAGCGGGTGTTTAATTACAGGCTGTCGCGGGCGAGACGGTATGTGGAGTGTAGCTTTGGCATACTGACCAACAAGTGGAGGATTTTTCATAGACCGCTTGATGTAAATGTGGACTTCTGTGTGGATATAGTGAAATGCTGTTGCATCCTACATAATTATGTTCGTGCGAGGGATGGTTTTAATTTCGCTGATACCCTCACAGTTACGGGTCTGGATGAATATGCAAACCATGACATAATAGCTGTGAATAGACACAGCAACAGGTTTCGCGATGCTCTGGCTAATTATTTTACTAGCGATGCAGGGCAGGTGCCCTGGCAGCTGGGGAGCATTTAACATGTGACGGCACTTATTATGTTTGCCTTTACTTTTATTGTACATGCAATTTACATGTGATTATGAATTAAATAATCATGTACTCACTCTGTAGCTTCTGCTCTCTGTCAGACCACGTATCATAGTCCAGGTACACCTCCCTCGAGACTGCAACCCATGCGCTGGCCTTTCTCAGTTTGTCCTTGTACAGGTCACAAGCCGTGTCCCAAATCTCGGGATGCTCCGCCACTGCCGCTATCAGACGCTCCACATCAATATCCAGACCAGCCATCTTCTGCAATTGCCAGGTACCACAACAGCCACCACAGGACACTTTTTTCGTCTGGACGTTATATAGGCCGCACATGTGCAGCGTCTGACGTCTCCTAATCACGCAAACACGCCGCTATGCCGCAGCTGCGCAATCTGTACGTCCGTACTAGCGGTTCGGCGTGCTCGAAAAAATGCGTTCGTTTTCCACTTGCGTTGCGCGGCCGGACTTTCGTGCGACCGTACTTCGTATATTGGCCGTCATTGCCCGTCATTTGCTGCTAGTGCGGCCGTGATTATGTGCGCCAGAACGCGCGTTTAAAGTGCGCTGGTCTGACCCCAGCCTAAATCAAAGAGGCACGTGTAGGTCAGACAAATATAACATAACATTTATAATGAAATAACAACAAATGTCTTTTCTGTGCTCACATCATTATCAGTTTTATTCAACCCCCAAGTGACAGTACAACATCGTTTTACAGTTATAACAGCTTTTAAACGTGAAGCATAGCTTGACACAAGTGTCTTGCAGCGATCTACGGGTATCTTCGCCCATTTGTCATGGGCAAAAGCCTCCAGTTCAGTCACATTCTTAGGCTTGCGCACTGCAACTGCTTTCTTTAAGTCCCACCAGAGGTTCTCAATCAGATTTAATTCTGGTGACTGCGATGGCCACTCCAAAATGTTCCAGCCTTTAATCTACAACCATGCTCTAGTGGACTTGGAGGTATGCTTGGGATCATTGTCCTGTTGATAGGTCCAACATCTCCCAAGCCTCAGGTTTGTGACGGACTGCATCACATTGTCATCCAATATCTCCTGGTACTGAAGAGAATTCATGGTACCTTGCACACGCTGAAGCTTCCCTGTACCTGCAGAAGCAAAACAGCCCCAAAGCATGATTGACCCCCCGCCATGCTTCACAGTAGGCAAGGTGTTTTCTTCATAGGCCTTGTTCTTCCTCCTCCAAACATAGCGTTGATCCATGGGCCCAAACAGTTCTAATTTTGTTTCATCAGTCCACAGAACACTATCCCAAAACTTCTGTGGTTTGTCCACATGACTTTTGGCATACTGCAGTCGACTCTTCTTATTCTTTGGAGACAGCAAGGGGGTGCGCCTGGGAGTTCTGGCATGGAGGCCTTCATTACGCAGTGTGCGCGTTGTGTTGTCTGAGCTGAAACTTCAGTACCCACATCTGACAAATCTTTTCTCAGTTCCTCATCAGTCACACGGGTACTTTTCTCCACTCTACGCTTCAGGTAGCGCACAGCAGTCGAAGTCAGCATCTTCTTTCTGCCACGACCAGGTAGCATTTCAACAGTGCCCTTTGCCTTGAATTTGCGAATGATGCTTCCTATGGTCTCTCTTGGTATGTTTAACATCTTTGCAATCTTCTTATAGCCATTGCCCTTCCTGTGAAGAGTAATCACCTCTTCTCTGGTCTTCCTGGACCATTCTCTTGACTTCACCATGTTTGTAACCACACCAGTAAATGTCTAGAAGGAGCTGAGTATCACAGTCATTTTAAAGCTGCCTAATTGGTGCTTATTATGCTTTATTGCTGCTCCGTGACATCCACAGGTGTTTTCAATACCTGATTGAAGAACAGAGGTCCATTCAAGTGTTTTCAGAGTGGTAGTCTTTAAGGGGTTGAATAATAGTGTCAATGAAGAATTCACAAAAGAAACATTTACTACTGTATTACAAAACCAATTGATGTCATTTTAGTTGCATATGGTTCTTTAAAAAGTCCTTGTAGGATTTCATTCTGAATACAATTACAAATGTACACTAAATTCCCTAAAACCCTTTACAGCATTGGGGATTGAATAATTTTGAACACAACTGTAATATATATATATAGTGTAGTTTTGTATTGTAAAACAATAAAAAAACTGGTGTTCTGAGGAAAGCCCCGTGAAGTCCCCGTACGGCTGACTGAAAAGCTAAAGCCTCTCTACCCACAGAGAGACTAGCCATGCCCCTTGGCAACACCACAAGTTTCTGCTAGCCACACCCATAGCAACAATTCTATCAATGACCCCCAAAATACAGCTCCTCTATCACTGACCCTGCAAAATACAGAACTCTATTGTATTTCTGGGGGTCAGTGATTGATAGAGGTGCTGTATTTTAGAAAGTGTAGAATATGGGCTTTCCAATGATACCAAAGAACACCAGGTTTATATGCAAATTAAATAACAATTTAAATAAAAATATTTTCTCTTTTTATCTGTTTTCTAACACACTATTGTTCACTTTACAATTACTGTATAAAGTAAACATTGATGCTGCATTAATTCATCTCTAATTTTTCCACACTGCATGTGGAAAGCTTGGAGGTGATGACACAACGCATTATTTCATTGACAACCTAGATCATGCAGTGAGGAGAGGCAGGGCGACTTTGGAACCCTGCAATGGAGCATCATTTTCCATAGCTAGGGTTAGAAATTAGGGTTTGGTTTAGTAACCTTAATATCTATTTGTGCCTGTTTTAGGCTAGGGTCAGACGAAAGCATTTTTCCCCGCGAACGTGAAAAAGTGCATCCGAACGCATTGACTTATTTTTTCACGGAATGCGCAAAAACGGTCAGACGACGCGCATTTTCGGGCGTGATTTTGTACGGATCGTCAATAAAACTCTTTTTGCGTCTGGACGTTATGTAGGCTGGACATTAGCAGCGTCTGACATCTCCTAATCTCGCACACATGCCGCTATGCCGCAGCTGCGCACTCAGTACGTCAATACTAGCGGTTCAGCGTTCTCAAAAAAATGCGTTCAAATTCCACTTGCGTTGCACGGCCGGACTTTTGTGCGGCCGTACATCGTATATTGGCCGTCATTGCCCGTCATCTGCTGCTAGTGAGGCTGTAATTATGTGCGCCAGAACGCACGTTAAAAGTGCGCTGGTCTGACCCCAGCCTTAGGGTTAATCCAAGCCCTAAAATTCTGCTCCATTTTAAGGCAACAGATTCTGCCCCTTCTTTTGATATGAGCACAGAGAGAAACGTTTTTTTTTCCAGTTTTTCAAACGGTGTTTGTTTGCTCCCACCAAAACAATTAAATTTGTTTTGCCACTTTTTTGGGGGGAGTGGGCTTTCCAAAATGCTGTGCCTACAGGCTCCTGAGATGTAAATCCGGCCCTGGGGCCAGTCCAAGCATCAGCACAACATTCATGAATTGCTTTATGTGAAACTATAATTGCATAAAATGTTCAGCTTCCTTTCATGAATCTTTATAACATATTTTCAGTAAAATTCTTCAGTATTCACAACAAGAGAGAAAACAAAAAGCAATGTAAACCAATAATGGAAATCAGCTGGGGGATTTTAATGAAAAAAATATTATCCTTCTAGAAAATAAATCCTATGGAACCTTAAAAATCCATAAAATTATCGGTCTTCTGTACATGCGCGCCCCTTTTCTATTAGACTGGAATGCTAGACATTATTATTTAAATTTTCTGTGTGAGACCTTCTAAGAGTCTCATTTTATTTGGTACATCTGAGGACATGAAAAACATTGGAAATCTGAAAAATTTATTCCGACAAGTGAGAAATTGGCCAATAGCGCAAATAACGTGGAAAGGCAGAATCATTTAGATTCTGAATACATGAGAATAAATGCTTTCTAAAACAACAGCAACGTGCTATGAGAACGGGAGCGTTTACATAATTTATCTAGTAAAACAGATAAATTAGCGTATTTACTTCTACATGACTGAACTATTATGCTGCATTTACCTAAAAAGATTTATCTTATGATAACAAGTTTGTAAAAACGAATCCATGTCTGCAGAGGCTTATTAACTCAGCTGCTTCTTTAGACGTTAAATGTATTTAGGAAGCCCATTTTGTCAAATGAATCTACTCTTTCTGCATACAGGATACTTAGGCTGGGGTCAGACTAACGCATTTTCAACGTGCGTTTAGGCGCACTTAATCACGGCCGCAGTAGCAGCAAATGATGGGCAATGACAGCCAATATACGAAGTACGGCCGCACGAAAGTCCGGCCGCGCAACGCAAGTGGAAAACGAACGCATTTTTTCGAGAACGCAGAACTGCCAGTACTGACGAACAGAGTGCGCTGCGGCGGCATAGCGGCGTGTGTGCGTGATTAGGAGATGTCAGACGCTGCTAATGTCCAGCCTACATCACGTCCAAACGCAAAAAGTGTTTTATTGACGATCCGTAAAAAAATCACTCACGAAAATGCGCATCGTATGACCGTTTTTGCGAATTCCGTGAAAAAATACGTCAATGCGTTCGGACACAGTTTTTGACTGTCGCTGCAAATAATGCGTTCGTTTGACCCTAGCCTAAGAATTCACTAAACTGCTTTAAGAGTCCTGACCAACATGGCTACTGCTAAAGGGGGAAAGAAAGCAACAAAAACTGAATTTTTTACACCGCGCGCTACGAAGCTGAAAGAGGCTGCGGCCTCCCAAGATGGCGGCGGTTCATCCCCGGGTTCACCGCGTGTGGAGGAGACAGAAAGCGCTGCAACTACATCCCCAGGCTTGGAAGCCCTTATGTCTCGTATGGCTGGCATGCTAGGTGACTTATCTGCAACGTTAACAGCACGGCTGGACGCAGTGGCGATGGCCATCCGCAGCAATATTAAGGAAATTGGCAAGAGGACTGATAAACTGGAATCAAAGATGACAGAGTTTGCAGAGGCCCATAATATCATGGCTGAACAAGTTGAAACTCTGGAGGAACAACTTAAGGTGACAATGTTAAAATTGCGGATATAGAAGACCGCTCGCGTCGCCATAATTAAAAAATACGCGGTATCCCAGACTCTGTTACCTCCTCACAACTTACTTCATATGTGACAGAAATGTTTCAGACTGTACTCCCAGGGGCAATGCCTGATTCGCTATTGTTCGATCGCATACACCGCCTGCCAAAACCGCCTTCAACCCGGAGAAAGCCCCGCGCAAGGTCATTCTGCGCCTCCATTATTTTAAGCCGCGGGAGGCTATTCTTAGAGCTCTAAGGGATCCAGGAGCACTGCAACCTGAGTATGATCACATATCCATTTATCCTGACTTATCAAAGGCTACTCTTCAGAGGAGGAATTTTAAGCAAATCACGA
The DNA here is from genome assembly GCA_009667805.1 of Leptobrachium leishanense. Lineage (NCBI taxonomy): Eukaryota > Metazoa > Chordata > Amphibia > Anura > Megophryidae > Leptobrachium > Leptobrachium leishanense. The sequence continues at coordinate 29,232 of RXON01002486.1, forward strand.
CGATACTGAGTAGCAATGATATCGGGTATAGATGGGGTTTGCCGACCAAACTCCTGGTCACGCACAATGGTACCGTTCATGTGGTGACGTCCGTGGGGCTCCCCAGGGGTTAATGTCAGCCACCGTTTGGAAGGGCAGGCTGTGCCATTCAAACGGTGCCTGCCTTAACCCTGTGGGCCCTCGTGATCGGGAGGGAGAGAGGTCGGAAGGACCTCCACCCCCTCCCTTTCAGGTGCCTCCTCGGCACACGTGGGGGGGCGCCTGAATTAGATGTCATCGCGCCGCCGCAATGACATCTAATGGCCCTGCTGGGGTCCTGGAGAGCTGGGCTGACATCCAAGATGTCAGCCCGCACCGGGGGGGGGGGCGCAGCAATCGGCCAGAATCTGGCCGATTGCTGCCTCCTGTGCATGGACGCGCTCAGCGCGTCCATAGCACAGGAGAACCACTTGGCTGGAGTGGTCCATAGCAGCCAAGTGGTTAAAATAGCAAAGACTCCAGAGGGACTGTTTAAATTTAATTATGACAGTCTACTATCAGAGGTGAAATCATTACTGTGTCGATGGAGACTCTGTGAGGTCTCGTGGTTGGGCAGGATGGCAGCGGTGAAGATGGTGGTATTGCCAAAGATTTTGTATGTTTTCCGCACTCTCCCCCTGAAGTTGCCCAAATCCTTTCACCTCAAAATGTTGTTTATTATAGTAGCTTCTACTATGTTGCTTATTGCCAGGAACTGGAAGTCAACTTTTGTCCCAACGCAACGCCAATTAGTTACTCTACTGGACCAGTAACGCTCCTTTGACTTGAAAGCTAACACGGCATGGGGCTTTCGTCCCGGTGTAGACGGCACACTAGCTGTTTGTAGTGCAAACAGTGCGTCTGTTATGGAAGCACTTTTTGACGGGAGATTTATGTGTACCACGTAAAAAGTGCGTCAGTGACGGACGCACATTTTGACGGGAGATATTGATGTCAACAGACGATCAGTAGTTATTACGGACGTTGAAAATAAAGATGTTAAAAAAAAAGAGGGAAAAAGATAAAAAAAAACATGTTTTGTTGTGGGTGGAAGTGTGATC